>CAJNJA010056785.1:0-11466 GCA_905231915.1 Symbiodinium necroappetens | reverse complement strand
CATACATACATACACATATGCATATACATATAACCACACACACACATATATATATATACACTATAAATTCATGATATGTGTGTATATATATATGTATATAGACACGTATATACACACATAACTAACATATATATATAGTATATATATATATATATTTAGAGTGTACATATATAGTAAATTTACACACAGACACACGCACACACACACACAGATATATATATATATATGTGCACGCATTTATATTCGTTCTACAAATCTTTACGGGCCCGAAGCATCGCAACCGCATGCCCAGGCTCGTGGGAAAGGCTCGTGTCTCAGTCCTATGGCCGTCCGCGTCGAGGAGGAGAGAAGCAGGGGGGTTTAGGGTTTCTGAGGGTTTAGGGGTTTGGGGGTTTTAGGGTTTGGGCTTTAGGGGTTCAGGGCTTAGGGCTATGTGAGCTTGATTTGTAATCTTACCTTTTGAATGTTGCGCTTTCCCGGCTACCGAACAGAGTCCTGGATGCAAAAAAGGGCTTAGGGGTTAGGGCTTTAGGGTTTAGGTTTGTTTGTATTTTGCGGGAGCTTTCTACAGCTCGAAGAGCCTATGAAGCGGCACCCCGGCAGCGAAAAGCCCGGATGCAAAAAGGGTTTAGAGTTTGGGGTTTTGGGTCCAGAGCATGGCAACAGAAGCTTTTGGCGCTTGAGAGCCTGAGGGGGTTTTCGGGTTCAGGGTGTAGGCAAGCAGCTGCTTTGTGGCTTCAAGCTGCAGCTGCTCGAGCAGTTGTGATGTTCTCGGCAGGTTGACACCCCACGTTGCATGGCAACATGCAGTTTCGCTAAAATTGGGGGAGGCGGCGGATAAGATACACACGCCATTATGAACATACGTGTATCATGATTCACAATGCGTCTGACAATTATGCTTCTTTTCCTTGCTACATCTTACTGATACGTGTTTAATTGTCCTTCTTCGAGAGACATTATTGTTATGCTGATTATTATCATTATTACTATTATGATTCGTCTGCCTTATGTTTAACATTGCTGGTAGTATCGAATAATGGTTAGTAGTATGATTGCTGCTAGTGCTGGTTTCGCTGGGCAACCATCAATCACTGTTATTCCTTATCCAGTGTCATGGTCATGACAAATCAACTAGTGCATTGTTACTATTACGAACTAGACCTATGAACATCATCATCGAGATTGCTTGCTGCTCTTCTCTCGTTTTCCTTGTTCTCATTATCACTGTTTCTTCTGCTACATCTATTGTCACTTTCATCATGCTTTTTTGGGAAGTGGTCTTTGCAGGCCTGAGATGTAGGTGCCGAAGTGGTTCGGAGAGTGGATGAAGTTGGTGGGTTTAGGGTTCAGGGGTTTTGGGGCCTTAGTCGTTTCAGCACTGCGGGATGTTTGAGGGTCAAGCGTTAAGTGCTCTTCAAAACTTGCTTCGGGCATGTCAAATTTGGCTTTGTAGTGGCTATAGTAGAGAAGTTTGTATCGGCCATGAATCATTGGAGTGAAAGATGGAATATATGCCCGTGACGTGAGGAGCTGATTCGCGTGCGCTTGAAGATCTTGACCTCCTTCTTCCAGCTGCTGGTTCATGTGAATCTTGTTCTGTTCTTTGCTGTCACCTGTGACTTAATCCGTGCACCCTGCCTGCAATCGGCGACTTGGTGGGTCCTCGGTGGACTTTCGTATCTGTTGGCTCTTGGCGTCGTCAACAACCTCTGGCCTCTCACACTTTCGCTTCTTCTCCCTTTGCGGCTATTCTGCTGGGTGGGTCTTTTAATTCTAGTTGGCATGAGTGGCTACCAGCAGGACGGCGTCTTGGGGCGGCAGGGCCTCTGCCTGGCAACGAATGTGGCACAGACAGTCTTATTCCCTCATGGTTGGTCTTTTCTGCATGTGTCCAGGCTTTAGTATACATGGCCGTGCCCCTCTTCTTCGAGTTCGCTGTTCGGGAGTGGATTGCGGCATCCTTCCAATCGCAAGACTCAGACTCCTTGATTCAGGGCTTTCGGCAGATGCTGAAGGGGATCTCTGACGGAGAACTGCTTCTCGATGGCAGCTTTCAGATCTGCGGCAGTGCACCATGCCTTCAACGGCTCTTGTCAAGCAGAGAGGACTTTGCCGGACGCAGCTTTCGGGAGCTCATCGTCGATGACGAGGCGAAGGAACTGTTCGATCACTTCCTGGCGCCGGCCGCGAGCGACGGCGAGGACCCAGAGACAACTGTCCAGCTGGAATCCACCGCTGCCCCGCGTTGCCTGCGCGTGCCCCTCCGGGATTGCGCGGGCCGGGCGATTTCGGTGGACGTTTTTCACGTCTCGCTGCAGCCCTGTCTCTATGGCGAGAGCACGACCTGCCACCTGCAGCTTGGTTTATTCGACATGGTGTCGGGTTGGATGCGTTTTGTCTCAATGAAAGTGCCGAGGCTTGCCCTGAAGGAGGATGTGCGTTCCGTGGAGCCGCCGGAAGCATCTCCCTGAGCACTGCGGGGGCTCTGCGGGGTGTTCTGTTAGTGTGGGAGCCTAGTGATTCTGTAGGAGGGAGGGGGGGTGCTCTGACTGAGGTGGATCCGGCGCAGAATGCCACCCGACTTGCACTGAAATTCGTCTCCGGTCCGTTTGCTCTCGCCTTTCGCCCTTTGGCAAGGCGCTTCCCAGCAGCCTCCTGGCTTCCAGGCGCGCACCGACGGCGCACTCCGCTGCCAGCAGCGTCGCTTGGTAAAGCTTCTTAAAGCATCGTGCCTATAGTCTCCAATTGTAGTTCCATGTTTTGGTCTGACCAAGTTTGCATTTAGGATCCCATGAGGTAACCCCAACGAGGAAGTACAATGGAGACTATATAGACTAAAGGCCACAAGAGCCACTATAGACTGTTGGTAGAGCTTTTCAGCAGTGGGCTTCGGGGGCTCTTCGGGGTGATGCAGGGTTCCGAGCGCTCAGCCAGCTGACCTCCGAATGCCCTGTAGCACCCCTAAGCAAGACTCCTCCGGTTTAGGGTTTAGGGGTTTAGGGTTTAGGGTTTAGCAGTTCAAGCCTGTGGAAAAAGGGTTTAGGGTTCGCCGAATTGTCAAGACCCTTTCGGAAAAGGTCGGACTGTCGGAGTCTCGAGTAGAAGGAATGCCAGGGCCCCGCCTTTTGATTCCGGTTTAGGGTTTAGGGTTTAGGGTTACTTTTGATTCCGGGATATGAGGGTGCAGGCAAAGAAGCACAAGAAGGATTGGTTCTCGCTTGGCCAGGAATCCTGCGTGGAATGCCATGACGAGCTGGCGGAGATGACCCTGCTTGTGAATGCGAGCACGGAGCTCCTGGACATCGAGGAGGTCCACCTGAGATATGCATCTTGGCTCGTCATGTTCGTGGGCTCACCTTTGCTTCTTCCCGATTCTGCCCGAGGTGCGCAGGACCGACGACTCCAAGGCAGGAGCATGGCGCGGTTTCAAGCAGACATGAGGATCATTGCGATGCGTGCGTGCGCGTCTTGCACAACGAGGTGCAGATGGGTATGCCCACCCTGAAGCGCTTTGCCCGGCCGCTGGACTGGGCCGGCATCGATGCTGTCCTGCGCCGGTACGCACGAAAGGTGCGCAAAGCCCGTGCCCGGGGCGAGGAGGAGGCCCCGCACTCGGAGATGTCTTCAGAATTTAGTTGGACTCGTTTTCTGATCAGGTAGAGCCGGCGAAGCAGGCCCGCCTGTGGGCGAATGTCCGGTGCTTCAAAGCGCAAGAGACTTCGTTTTCTGAGCTTCCCTCCGCCTTTCCGCAGGTGCTGCCGTCGATGACGCTGCGCATACCCGGCGAGTCGAGGAAGCACCTCTGCTCCAGGCTTTCTATCTGCGACCCCCCTCTCCCCTCAGGGCACCCCAAGAAAAGCCCAGCGCCTTTTTGAGCAGGTGTGTGGAAATCTCTCCGCTTCCACGCCAGCACGCCGGCGAGGATGTCTTCCTTTACATCAACCTGCCGCTCGGTGGGTCTAAGAGGTCGCTCCACGTTTCGGGCAGCTGGGAAACGCGGAGGGAACATGCAACTTTTTCTGCTGATCCTTCGTACACAGCGAAATCTTGCAGTCTGTGCTCAGCTTAAACCCAAATCCCTAAACCCTAAACTCCGAAGCCCCAACCCCTAAAACCCAAAGCCATAAACAGGCTTGTCCCAGGTGTGGTGAGTGCTGAAACCCCTAAAGCCCAAACCCACAAAAACCCAAAACCCTAAACCCAAAACCCTAAACCCAAAACCCTAAACCCAAAACCCAAAACCCTAAACCCAAGACCCAAAACCCTAAGGTTCGGCTTCGAGGGCCCGACTCCCCCACCCCGGCGGCTCCCGAGCCTTTCATCCCTTGACGAAGACGCGTCACTGTGGCCCGGCGGTGTTGGGCTTTTTTGGGTTCCTCTAAGGCGTCCTAGAAGGGTTCTATGAGGGTTTAGGGTTTAGGCTTTAGGGTTTTGGGTTGCAGGGTTCAGGGTTTAGGGTTTAGCGTGTTCTGCTAGCCAACTTTTTGTTTGTTGCAGGGCCTTGCAAGGAGTTCGAACAGGTCTTTGGAATGGGGTGTACAAGGCTTGTAAGAGGTTTCGATTTTCAATTTGTCTGAGGGTTAACAGCTTCTGTTGTTGGGCATGTAATGTAAACATGCACGGGGGCGTACGGAATTTGAGGGGTGTGGTAGATTGTAGACCGAACCCTCGGCCCCAAGCCCTGGACCATATTGGGTAGTTCTCTAAATTTAGGGTGCCTTTATACGGCCCCAACATAGTACGGCACCCTTATAGAAAGGACCCTAAAATGGACCCCTATTTTAAACGCTTCGCGTCGTCCGCCTCGGCCCGACCGCAAACAAACAGGGCCAAGGAACTGCTGGTGATTTGAAGGCGCCGTTGGCGGAGCGGAGGAGGACCGGGGAACCATGTCTGCCCGCGTGCGAGTGTGTGAGTCGACACCCGAAACCCTCAGTCAATCTTCGAGTTGTTATCCGAGGTGCACGCCCGCTCCGGTGACCCTGGGTCAGGACCCAGGGCTTCTTGCTGCAACGTCGGTTTGGGGCTTATATAGGGTGTACGGATCTCCGATGTCTGCCCAGCACATCTGGGAGCGCCCCAGCCCTAAACTCAAAGCCCCGAATCTTAACGCCCGAAGCCCCGGCCTCAAATCGTAACCCGCCAAACGCTTACACACGTGACGTCGAAACCCTAAACCCTAGAAGCCTCAACCCAAAAACACCCCAACCTGAAGCCCGAAAGCCATAACCCAAGAACCCCGACTCAGTGACCCCTACAGCACCAAACCCCAGCCAAAAATCCTTTCAATCCTCAAAAACAGGACCGCAAACCGCGAACTCCCTGAATCTGTAAATCCCAAACCCTCAAGCCCAACCTCCATGAATCCGTACCTACAGTCTCCGGTGTGGTTCCTTTCTGGATCCTGAAGATAACACTGGGTTAAAACCAAAAAGGAACCACAATGGAAACTATCCTACCTTTGGTTAGTAGGGAATGGAAGAATGGTGGTAATGGTACTTATAATAGTTCCCATTCCTCCGTTCCCTACTAACCAAAGGTAAGCTATAGGTAAACTGAAACCCTTGAGTCGCCAAGACCCAAAACCCAGTGACCGCTTGGTGGAGGAGCTGCACGCAGACGAACAAAAAAGGCCTCGTTGCGGGAGCGGACCTTCTGGGCGTTTTCAGCGAGTTTGAGGTTTAAGGATTTGGGGGGTTAGGGTTTGGGTTTTAGTAGTTCTCACCCCCTTTGCTCAAGGCCAACAGTTTACACCTGCAGCCCCCTATGCACCAAACTTAGCTTGCAGAAATGTCATGAAATTTCCACCGGATGTTCACATTTCCCAAGTCGTAAGATTTAAGCATGTGCCATGCTATCTTGATTTAGTTGGAGTGTCCAGTGCGGCCTCTTCGGGCCTGACATCCGTTGGCCCCTACAGCCAGCAGTGCCCCTTGCCTAGAGCACTTTGCCACCCGAGGCTCAGCGCATCAACAATCGAAGGTCGTGTTTACTTTTTGTTTGTGTGCGAAAAGCCGAACTCTTGGTTTGTCTGTGTATATATATATACAAATGTATGCGTGTATATATATATATATACGTGTATATATATATATACACACATATTTATATTTATTTATATTTGTACATATGTATATACACATACATACATAGAAACATAGATAGATAGATAGATAGATAGATAGATAGATACGTACACGCATACTTACATACATGCACATGTGACTGTGTGCTCCATGTGCTACCTTGGCTTTTTGCCATTGTATATAATTGCTGTGTGAAACACATCTTAAATGTGTTTTACATAGTGTTGTGTTGCGACCCTACACCGCAACTTCATCCATGTCACCGAAGATCGGGTTGTGCATAGTCTCGTGTTCAAGTCGAAGATGCTTTTCACATCCTCAAGTTGGAATCCTCAAGTCCATTTCAATACTTACATGTTTACTGTCAGCAGCTCTTAACATTCATTGCGAGCGCATGACAACTGAAAGCAAAAATTTCATCCATGAATCTAGAGCTCTGCCGGTTCCTTTCTTTTGGGTGTTTGTTTGGTTTCACTCTCATGGACACCTGGAAATTTGCCAGATTTTTGCCACTCAAACTGGTTTTGGGCATAGCCTTCAGAGTCTTGCTGGGTTCTGACTGTGGGGAATGAGATCGTCGCCTTCACCCATCTTTCCTGCGGACCGTTGTAGTACCCTGGGTTGTACTCTTTTTAACTTGAGGAGTACCTCCTGCTTAGGAAGCCTAAATTCCCAAACCTCCTCCTTCCAAACCCACCCATGTTTTCAGGGTTTGGTGGAGAGTTAGGGTTTTGGGGGTTAAGGGAGGGTTGTTGGTTGGTTCTAAAGCCCAAGACCCCCACTGACACACACCCGAAAGCGCCTCAAAACGTAGTCCCCAAGACACGAAACCCCAAAGCATGAGTTCGGAAAGCGGGGGCTCCAACCTTAAACCCTATACTCGGACGCTTATCGCCATGCCTGCTTTGCGAGTGTGTGAGTCGAATTCCTAAACACAAAGGCCTGATCCTTGACCAAAACCACAAGCTGTGAGAGGCACAAGCGGAGGCTGCGGACTGAAAGATGCAAGGCTAGCTCGTAAAGGCTAGATAGCCCTTCTCAGGAAGTAGTTTTCGCAACTTGCTTCGCTTTTCCAAAGTTAGTTTCCACGATAATTTTTTGCAACGCCAGAGCCAATGGCGCCGCTGACAGCCTGTAAGCCAGAAGACCGATCGTTGATGTGCGTGGGTCCTGTAGCCCCAAACCTTACAAAATAGTAGTTTATAACCCCTAATTATAGGGAGCTGCGTGCAACCTGCAATCACTACAGACATGGGGTATAACGTTTGAAACAGTAGGTTATTGGATCCCCACGAGGGCTGCTTGATCGCTCCGACCGGATGACAATCCGTTGCTTAGAGTTCTCAGCTTGAGCATGGTGGAGGTTTCAGAATGCACGAGCCTTTTCGGAAAGCATAGTCTGAAATTTCAGCCCTTTTGCATGAGGTTTGTTGGACAAGTTGCTCCTGCATCCGCTCGCCATTCCAAAATCCGCCACCTGCAACAGTAATGGGCTTGCTGGCAGTCAGCCATAGTTGCGGTTGATCGGCTTACTTAGAGTAAGAAGGCCTCCCATTTCTGTCATTTCGCTGTGGATCCCAGACAATCGCAACGAAGTTTTGAGAAAGTGTCACACCCTCCCGAGGAGGTTTTACTGTGTGATTCATTGCTGTCGATAGACTCGTACAGAACTTTCGTAGAACGAGGTGGCCGGCACGCTCTTCGTGGCGTTGCGACCAGCGCAGAGATTGAGATGGAGAAATATGGATGTAGAGCGAACGAGTACGCACACACACACAGACAAACACACACACACACACATATATATATATGTATATAATATAATATATATAATATAAAGACATAGGTGTACGTGTAAACAAGCGAATAGGTTAATGGATGACCAAGTACATAAGCGTCTGTGTACATACATCCATATATGCATACGAATACATGTATATATATATACAGTATATGAACGAACACACACATATACATATATACACATACACATGAATCAACAAATAGATAAATGCATAAGTAAATATATGTATATGCAGATATGAACAAGTAAATAAACAAACATATACACACAAGCGTACAAGACTAAATGCACAGATAGACCAACAAATAAAACAGATACATAAGTAATAAATAAGTACATCTATATGTGCATATATGTACACACACACATAAACGCGTGCATAAAAGATATGTACATACATACATACATACATACATACATACATACGTACATATATATATATATACATGTACATATGTGTAGTTACGTCTGCACGTTTGTCTATGGTTGCCTCTGAGTTCCTTCGCATGAGCCCAGAGAATCTCAAACGCCGAGGCGCCAGCTGCAACTACCGCGCCGGTGCGGTAGCGCCGGGTCCCATCTTCGCCATCGAGGCCCCGTCCTTTTGCAAGGGTTTCACGAGGGTCTTGCAGGCTTCGAAACGAGGTTGTTAGGGCTGAAGCAGAGGTGTATAAGGGCTTTACATGGTTTTTGTACGGGTGTCTACAAGGCTTGAGAGTTTGGTGGCTTCAAGACTGCTGAACCCTCGTCGCCGAACTTGCGAACCGACAGCTGCGAGGTCCCTGAACCCTCGACGTCTGAGACCAAGTAGGGGTTTGTGCTAGTAGAGGGGTCTGATAGGTTTGGACTTAGGGTGTGCTTTCACAATATTTATAAAGCAGTTTTAGTGCTCTGAGATGATTACAAGTACCAGAAGTGGAACGAGCCGTAATCTGGAGCAACTGTGCATGCCCAGGGACTGGCACTCCGCAGGTTTGGGCTCGCAACGGTGTTGCTGAGTCACTCCGTACAGGTTGGGTGTGGGGATGTCGCGTGATCGATTTCTTGGCTACAGCTGCTGCCTCGTCGCGGGCGTGGGCTTCGGTGTCAACTATTTGCCGGTGAAGGGCATAGACACCGGTGGCTGGGTCACCTCTGGGAGCTTATAAGGCCTTTCTAGTTGTAGACTCGGATGCCTTGACTTTACCGTTTTGATGCTTGCCCAATGGGGATCCCAGGTGATGGTATCTTCTTCTCCGCTGTCATGTCCGTGGGCATCCTCTTCGTGGGGCTGTTGACAGGCATGGTGCTAACAAGCACGCCCGGGCTCACAATGCCGGTGTTCGAGCCATGGGCTGCGGTGGGAGGTGCCATCTGGATGTGCGGAAACCTGATGTGCCCGTACATCATCAAGCTGATCGGGATGGGCCTTGGGCTGACAGTTTGGGACTTGAGTAATATGATCATCGGCTGGTTCACTGGGCACTTCGGGCTTTTCGGAGTGCAGAAGGAGCACCACAAGAGGCAGGCGGGAAAGACGACCGCAAGGTTGCATCTTAAGATGCTACCCAGCAGGAATTACAATAAATCTTGAGACGGAGAACGGAACCATCGTATGAGAGACCGAAGCCGCGAACCATGAGCCCCGAATCCGAAGCCCCAGAACCCCTAAGCACGCACAAAAAAAGAGGCCTCTGGAGAACATCCTGGGATTGGGTTTGTCCATGACCTCCTTGGTCTTCTTCTCCTTGGCGGCGAACGCTGATGTCACGGACGCTGGAGACGCAGAGGGCCCCCAGGTCACCAAAGAGGCAGGGCTGGGACATCTGAGTCTTTAAGCTCTGGGCGTTCCTTAGGCATCATCCGTAAGTCTTATTGTGGTACAAACTTAAGCAAGAGGAATGAAGCATATTGTTGTCATCTTGGGTCAAAGAGGCTCATCTTGGTGTCATTTTGGGTCGAAAGGGCTCACAGGGTGGCTTACGGCTTGTGGGTTAGTTGGGCTTTTTGGTTTGGGATGGGGATTTTTTGGGGCTTGGTAAGGGTTTAAATGTGGGATGAGTGGGATTCAAGCATAGAGTCTAAGGCCACACCAATCCAACCCTGAGCGGAAAGAACCTGGCAGCTAAACCTGAAATCCTGCGCCCCAAACTGTCAAAGCGAAGTCCTGGGCCCAACCCGACTCAAAGACTTCACGGTTCAGAGTGCAGGAGTACCGGGATGCCGTGCTTAGAAACCCTCCAGACTTAAAGGAGACTTCTTGCAACTAGGCGCGGCAGGCTCCCCTTGCTTTCCAGTGGCTGAACTATGAAGGAAGTGATTTGGCTTTGGCCTCGTTTCCAGGCCTTTGCATCGGAGCCGAATCCCGTATGCTTGAAATAGATGGTCCTGAATCTCCCGAAGCGAACTCTTCAGCGCTCAACTCATAGCTGAAGAAGCTGAAGAACTTAGCATCTACACCACGAGCCGTGACCTTTCCCTGAACTACCTATATGTAAGCAAAGTCAAGAGAGCAAGCCAAGGGAACGGCCCTGTCGGGGTGTGCCAGGTATGCGATCCAGAGAACCAAGATGCCGCTTGTGCAGCACCTGCCTCAGGCTGCCATAGATACTAGATGATAGTAGAGGGAGTAGAGGAGGGAGTAGAGGGAGAGGATAGAGACAGCGAGACCACAGATACTGGATGATAGTAGAGGGAGTAGAGGGAGTAGAGGAGAGAGACGGCGAGAGGGAGAGCGTGAGAGAGAGAGAGAGAGATCGCTGTCGGTGGCTTGAGGATGTGCAGAGCCCTGGCGCCAAAGCCGGGTGACTACCGCACATCCCAGAAGCATGAAGAAGATAGTTCCCCTGATCCGGACCGAGTGAGACCCCTAAGCCCGAAACCCCACACACCCTAAACGCTCTAAGCCTGACATTCCATGCTTTCAATCCAGGCTCCTGGCCCTCCTGAAGAGTTGCCATCGGAGGCGCAAGTTGGAGCCAAAGCCCTTTTAGAGGGTTTTGTCCTCGATCAGGGAGTCTTTTGTGTTGAGGCCATGAAAGAAGGAGGGTGTTTCTACATTAGTCGTAACATCCTGCAGCCACCTTGCCATCTACACCGGAGGCTTTGCTAAGGCTCGAAACATGGCGGGCCGGGACATCCTCAAACTCCAAAGGAGCTTTAGGGTCTGGGGGTGTATCCGTGCAGAAGCATCTCTGGCACTCTTCTCAACCTGCAGGGCTCCACCAAGCATCGCCGGCCCTAGACTCTGCGCCGAAAGCTGGAATAAGCCTGCCAGGCCCTAGGCCTCTGAACCCGAAGCCCTCGTAGGCGAAGCCAAGGCCGCCCCCCCCCCTCCCCCCCCAACTTCCAGAGACAAGGTCCTAAACCCTAAACCCTAAGCTCCTAAACCCCTTAACTGCCTTGAACCCCTAAAGCCCCAAAACCTCAAACTCCCAAAAGCCTAAACCCCAGGTGGTGAAGCCAGCGGCGTCCCGAGGTCCCCCGATGAGAGGTTTTGGCATCGGTCTAGCAATGGCACTCCTGGCAGGCGCTCCGACTAGCGGCTTTTCTGGGCTTCGAGGCTTCGAGACGGTTTAGGGTTTAGGGGTTAGG
>CAJNJA010056774.1:0-11815 GCA_905231915.1 Symbiodinium necroappetens | reverse complement strand
TGTTGCTAACAAGGTAAGGCCCAGAAGGCCATGACGGCCTTCGACCAGTGTGCAGCCTGCAATGATGGTGTCTTCATCCGCACTTATGTGGTGGTTTCGTTTTGCTTGAACCCGTTTTTTTTTTTCCGGGGGGGCGGGGGGGATGGGGGAGGGGGAGTTGGGGGGAGGGAGGGAGGGAGGGAGGGTTTGCAGAGTTCAGAGGCTAGGGCTTCAGGGTTGTAGCGCTTTATCGGTTAAGGCTTGAGGTTCAGGGTATAACAGCAACAAGGTTGTCATACTTAGGTGATGAAGAATCAGAGCAGCGAAGTGTTCATACAGTTCCGAGTATTTAGGGTTCTATGATTTTGGAATCTTGTGGTTTCGGGTTTTAGGGGGTATGGAGCTAATGGTGGAAGAGGGAGATCGTACATGCAATGTGCGGGTGTACCTGCCTGCCCGCCCGAAAGCGCTTGCCTATATTACATACATCCATTGATGCTAGCCCTAAAGTCTGGTCTGGAGCTGTGGGAACAGGAACTCCCGCCCCAAACCCTGAACTCTAAACCCGCCCTGAACCCGAAACTCCGGAAGGCCCCGAAACCAATAAACCCCAAAAGCAGTAAGCCCAGCCCAAAGCCCTAAACCCTAAAGCCCTTCACCCCAAACCCTAATCTAAACAGTAAGCCCAAAACCCTAGCTATACCCAGGCTATTTCTTGACTTCGGAGTTTACCTGCCAGCTGGGCTCGGAAAACTGGGCCTCTAACAGCAAGGCTGGGGCTCCAGATGTTTGGGGCTTTTTTGATGGCTGCTTAGGGCCTTTGGGCCTTTAGGGCCTTGAGGGCCTTTAGGGCGTTTAGTGCCTTTAGGGCTTAGGGCTTTGGGCCTTTAGGGCCTTTAGGGTTTGGGGGTTAGGGCCTTTGCTTGTTTAGGGTGTAGAGTTTGGGGGGCAATTTGAGGGTCGGGGTTCGAGAAGTTGTAGGGCTCCGGGGCTTTTTTGTTAGGGGGCTCAGCAGTTTCGACTCAGGGGGGTTCATCCAGGGCAATTTAGGTGGCGAAGGTTCAGCAGTCAGTGCTACTGGCTGCGGAGCCTGTTTGGGTCTGTGACATGGAGGATTCAGGGATCCAAGTTGAAGGTTTGGGGTCATGAGTGGCGGGGCATGCGTTTGGACTTCAGCGGATTTCTTGCAGTGACCGACAGAGGAGGCCACGCATGTAACGTATCATCATCGGCTCTCGTCCAGAGCCATGGATTGCCGATTGCCATTGGTCCGTTCTCAGGGCTGTGTTCCTTTGGGCACATTGAGGATGAAGACAGTGTATTTGCGGCGCCAAAGGATACTCCATGGTACGCTGATTCAGGGCAATCTCAGTATTGTTGCCATCGTTATGTGCAGTGTGACCAATACTCACAAGCCTAGCCTGTCTAGCCATGTCTGGAACAAGGTGAGAGAGTTACCTTACCTGTGCCAAATTGGCCAGCATGATTCCATTCAGACGATTTACCCGAAGCCGTATACCTACTCAGCTCTTCCTGGGAATCTGTTTTGAAGGCCCACCCCGTCAACCGAAAACCGTGTATCCTCAAACGCAATCTTTTGACGCGCGGGAAATCTGCAAACATCATACACGCTTAGAGCCCAAACAAATCCCTGAACCCGAAAAGATGACGTCTCGCTGTGTTCACCCAAGGTCGTGCGATACGCCAAGCAGGCCATGCGTGAGCTCGTGAACAAACTGGATCGGCGACTTGGCTGGAATTTTGGCTTTGAGGTTTTGCGTTTCCGGAGCCCGTAAGCCTTAAGCCCCTAAAGCTGTACACTCCAAAAGGGTCTATAGGGTTTAAGGTCCATGTACTTAATGTACTTCAAGCATTGACATAGTTAGATCGATGTACATTCATGTGTGTGTACATACATATATATATATATATATAAATATACATGTTCTATATATACATATATATGTATACATATATATATATACAGATAGATAGTAGGCGCAGCTCTTCTCGGTAGTGCTGAAGGAGGGTCAGTGGAGTGCGGTGGACGGTCTTGGTCTCAGAAATTTATAAATCAGGCACGGAGGCTACAGGTTCGGGGTTTAGGGTTTCGCCGATTCGGGCTTCGCACTAGGTAGGTGTGTGTGTGTGTGCCTGTGTGTGTGTGTGTGTTTGTTTTCCAGTTTCTTCATGTGCATGTGTGCTGGTCTGCCTGGGCTTTACGCAAAACCTTCTGACGCGTGCGGCATGAATGCCTTGCAGAACCCAGTAGGAACCCGGAAATGAGTTTTAAGAGATGCCCGCAGCCCTATAAGACCCTCGCGAAACCTCAACAAGTCATGTCACCAGATATTTTTTGCAAAGGAAGATTTCCTATGTTTAGGGACCCCCCCCCAAACTGTAAGCCCTACAGAGGCTAAAACCCCCAGCCCCCACACAAATTTTGGATTTCTCCAAAGAGCTGTTTCTGAGGAACTCCGATGGCAGCATCGATAAAGGCGAGCTTGATGAAGCCTGGAGGTCAAGCTGTTTACGGTCTACGTTCAAGGGGTCTGGATGATTACACCTTAAGCCCTAATAAACCCTGACTCCAGCTGTGGCTGAAAAGTGTGGCTCTGACGTGGTTCCCTGGTTTCTTGCTTCTGGCTTCTGCTGTGTTTGCTGAGTTATCTTCTTATTTCTGCGTATCGCCGTTTGCCGCTAGCTTTGGGAGGGGGGGAAATAAGTCCTAGGGGTAACTTGCAAGAATCTGTATCGTGGCAAGCTAAGCATGTGAGAAACGCAGCTCTGCAGGAGTTTTCTGCTTCGGCTGCAAGCTTCGGGCGTTGATAATCTGAAGGGATATGCTTTTCTGCAAGCTAGTAGGCAATTCCACTTTTGGAGGATCTGAGATAGCAAGCCAATGAAGAATCGCAACTGTCAAGGTCTTGCTTCGCAGCAAGATTAATAAATGATCTTATACCCTGAACCAAACCCTGAAGCTTAAAATAAAAAACTGAAACCTCCCTATAACTCGACTCATAGCCCCTCAGCCCTAAGCCCAGGCGAGCCCCAACAAAAACACGAACTCTACATGCCAAGCACCAAGGCCCAAATCCCAGACCCAACCCGGGAGACGCAGCGCTAATATTGAGGTCTGCGTAGCAATCTTAACTTTTAAGGGTTTGGGGTTCAGGGTTTAGGGTTCGGGGTTTGGGGGTTAGGGTTCGGGGTTTAGGGGTTAGAGGCTTAGTGTTTATGCCCGTTTAGTTTCGAGGACTCTAGGTGGCTATACTAGAGTATAACCCAACCCCTCCTTCTAGTCCCTACAAACTTCAATGCTGGACTATACCCCCAAACCCTGTCCCAGAAACTAGCCCGACAGTCCTGACGACCCACTGAAGCCGTAACAGCAGGGTTTATCGTTGAAGGGTGTGCCGAAATCGGCCTACATCTGAACACCTTTTTAACTCCTTACGATTAGTGATATTGTTGTTATACTGGTTGTAGCTGGCTTTCGACAGGTTTTCACAGAGTTGTAAAGTAATAATTGAAGGCTTATACAACCCTACAAAATCCATAAGCCCTGTTGTTGAAGTCCCAGACTCTAGATCCACACTGATTACCTGCATCCCAGGAAAGCTCCATCAATGATGCCATCCAGCGCGGAATTGCCGGGTGTCCGTCTCAGCCGGGTCTTGCTAGGTCTTTCCGATAAGCTGTGCTAGGTTACAGTCTATGTTAAGGGTCCCAGGGTTATAGCCAGAGCATGATGGGGTCATAAGCCATCCTCCAAGTAGGAGATTCAGAGACGGTCTATTTTCTAATGTGAGAAGCATACTTGTATGCATGATGGTCGTGCAGTAGATGCAACCTACGCTCCAGGTCGCTATGCTGCGATGCGTGGGGACTTGCAGAACCTGCAAGATCTACCAAACATGCAAGCTATGACCCTACAGTTCCAAAGGGTACAACACAGCGATGACGCTTCAAAGGGTCGTGATCCTAAGCCCTAAACCCGAAACCGTCTCGTTGTTGGATCCTTTGGTCTCGTTGCTCGAAATCTTCGCATTCAGAAAAGGCAGCTCACAGGGACGAAGCCGTCCCCAAACCTTACTGTAGAGGCCTGAATAATTACCTACATTATCTGTTCCGGTGGGTTCCTGATTATAAGTATAGTATAATATACCCCAGCACCCATTCTAATTATTCAGGCCCCTATATTACCTAGACCCAGAATCACCTCCCTTGTTTACGGACCTATAGAAGGAAATCATAGCAAGGAACCCTCAACAAAGATGTCATTTAGGGTTCAGCTCGACGTTTCAAGTCCTATACTCACCAGAGACGTTTCGCGGCTCTCTCGTTGCCATTGCATGGTCTCGTGTCTGCAGTGGGGCTCGTGGCCTCTGTCTGGCCCGCGTGCCCGTGTCGTAGGACAGGTTTTGCACCGGGTACGAACAAGTTCGATTGTGAGTGATCCATCCAGTGGTCGGGATAGGAACGATAAAGCACGAGGACGTGGAATGGAGGGGCTGCTTAAGAAGTTGCAGCCTTGCAATTTCGGGGAGAAGCTCGAGACGTGCAGGCGTGCGTATAGCTGTGTCTTTTCGGGTTTATTAGCTATAACCCTAAACCCTAGCCTAAACTCCATACGAGCCCATAGCCCTAAACCCTGCTTGGTTTATGAGGAGTTTTAGGGTTTGGGTTGTTTGGAGGCTGTCACCTTAAGTCCTTGGATTGCCTGACGGAGGCGTCAGAAGAAGAAGAAGCTTCAAAGCGACGTGATCTAGTCCCACTCCTTCCGGACTTGTGACAGAAGATGAAAGCGAGCCCCAATCCCTGTTTAATCCTCACTCCTTCGACACTTTATGTGACCCTAACTGGGTAGTTCTCTAAATGAAAACACGTTATATTTGACGCTAACTTCTAAATGGGTAGTTCTCTAAATGAGGCTCCCTTTTAAGTCCCCCAAATAGCACGGCACCGTTATAGAAAGGAACCCTGAATTTAGAGAACTACCCATAAAACCCATGGAGGTACTTTACGGGTTTTGGAGTTTAGGGTTTTCCAAAAGGTGGTTAAGCTTTATCATAGTTCCCCTGGAACACCGGACAGGTAAGATTCAGTGCATGTTCCAAGCCCCTAAACCATGATCACTCACTTTTTGTCCAAGGCTTCGAGGAGGCATCATCCAGGGGCAGGTGGATCCGGTCCCAGCGGTTGTGTGCCATGGCGACACATGTAGTCGGGCTTCTGCTGGGTAGGTCTTGTTTCTTGCTTTTTTTGCGGGTGAATGGCGGGGCTTCCTCAGGAGGTTGTTGGTCCAGCTATTGTAGTGGTACAAGCCCTACTTCACATAGCCTTGAGCTCTTGGTGACGTTAGGCTTTCTTTGTGGTTGAGTCCGGGTGTGAAGGTGGAGCGGGCGGGGGGGAGGGGGGGGGTTGGGATCTAGGAGTCTATAGGTTTCGCAACTCAGTGTTGAGGGCAAGTGCCCGAGTAAGCCGCCCCGGTCTTTCGTATGGGGCACTCCATTCTCCACAACCTGTCTGCACCTGATTGCTCCCACCTTGTACCCCGAACATGTCCCAATGACCTACCACTTGAATGCTCAAGTATAAGTACAGGTGTTGTGACCCTAAACCTTAAGCCTCTTGTGACCTGCCATTTTGCCAGTTTGGGATTGGGGGCTACGCTTAGATCTTACCTGTCCAGGAGACGTGGCAACACCTGCCGAAAGACTGAGAGTTTCAATGCAGTGTAGAGACACGGTTCAGGGTTTAGGGGTTTAGGGCTTAGGGTTTAGGGTTATAATCCTCCTTTATACACAATGCCCAAAACCCTAATCCATCTAATCCGTCTTATCAGGTTTATACTATGATCTACCCCAAAAGCCCTATTCTAACAGCCCCTGCTCAGATCCGCACACTCCGGTGTAGAAGTACAAACCCGCAACCCTAGAAACATTATCCCGAGCTGGTGTGACAATGTAAGGGCCTAAACCCCAAAAGCAGGTTTAAGCCCGCAACCGAACTCAAGAATACCACAAAGCACCGGAAACATAGCAAAAATATCCCGGTGAAGCTCCATAACCCTAGACCCTGGCCCTAACCCCCATGATGCACTCAAAAGCCCGTAAAAAAAAAAAGAGCAGCTTTTTGAGCTTTTTTCCTTCCGCCTGAAATGCTAAACCCTCAGACCTGCAGTTGCGTCCCCCAAAGGGTCCTATGTACTGATATTGGGGGGATACTTCCTTAAATCATAATGGTATCTCCTAATTAATATAGACTAGAAACCCTACATTGCACTACAAAAAGGTGCATAAGGCCCTTTGGGGCCGTGTGTATGCATGGTGAGGTTTGGGGCGGCGGATGTCGATGGCGATGGAGCGCAGCTGGCTGAGAGACCAGTTCTGTAGAGGGTTTATAGGGGTTTGGGCCCTATAAGCCCTAACCCCAAAGCCCTAAACCCTAAGCCCTATAAGCCCTAAACCCTAAGCCCTAAACCTTTAGGGTTTACGGTTCTACAAGAGCCTAGAGGGGCCTGCGCAGTTAGCAACTGCCCTTTTGCGGGCTCATACGGGGTTCTATGAGTTTTGTGGGTTAGGGAGGGCTTACTTCAAGTGTCAAGGATATCGTTAAACAGTACTTCCCAGGGCCAGAAACCTGTAGTCGCCCCATTCACACGGATCCGCTTCCGGGCCTCAGCTTTACACAAAGAAAGCTTCCGAAGCCTAACAACCCTCTAAGCCCCAAGCCCAAGAGGCCTTTCATAGAAATCTTTGAACCTTGAGCCCCACACTCCAAAGCTACTATGCGTAGTTTTCTAAACTAGGGTCCCTTGTAGGCTCACCCATAATATCTCAAGCTCAAATCGTGGATAAAGCATGGGCTGCCCTCCCAAGTCAGGCAAACCTTCCACACCCTCTACGCCCCCCCCCCCTTATGAGCCTATAATAACCCCTTCTATGAAATCCTGATAGAAACTTCACAAATAATACCCATATGATGCACATACCTCATAGGAGGGACTCCTTCAGTCAATGCGCAAACCCCCTGGCCCCAAAAAGGCTAAACCCTAAGCCCACAACCCCTGGCTTAGGGTTGAGGGTTTAGGGTTTTAGGGTACTCCCCTGGCCCTAAAAGGCTAAACGATAATCCCATAAACACTGGTTGCGGGTTGAGGGTTCAGGGGTTTTTGGGGTACTCCGCCTCTCAAACTCTCCATCTCCAAGGCTTTCCAGAGCCGAGTTTGAGGCACTGGAAGCTCGTGAGAGCCAGCGGCAGTCCCAGCGCTAAGCGAGGGAAGAGAGCTTGTGAGGGATTCTTCGTTGTATAGTTGGTGGGTTTCGGCTCTACTTAGCCGGGAGGGTTCTTTTTAAGTTGTTTTTCATCCCAGAAAACGGCAGAAATTCCCTGTAGAGGTAGTGTTTGTAGGAGGGTTCTTAGAGATCCTAACACCCTCAACGCAACACCTGTAAAAGGGAGGGGGCTTCTGGGGTCAAGAGAGATCTCCTTCGAGAGTTTTTTTGTTTACAGGCTATGGCCGTAATGGAGAGGCCTAAATAATTACCATTACTATTTTGGGTTCCTTATTTAGAACTATACCATCATGGGCCCCAAAAACCCTATGCTGATTGTTCAGGCCCCTATATTTGGTGCATGCCTGAGGTGGTAATGTGTCGTCATGTGCCTTTCCGCTTAGTTTTGCCGGTACTTGTCGCAACCCTCAACCTTAAACCCTTGAGCCTATGCCCCCCGACTCTGAAGATCCAGGTCCAGGCCAAAAAAAGGGGCCGACAAAATTACCAATGCTGTTTGGGGGGCTCCTTATTATACTACTTTGGGGGCTCCTTATTTTACTGTTTGAGGTGCTCCTTATTATAATATAGTATAACTAACCCCCCCCCAAAAAAAAATATATATATATATTCTAATTATCTTATAAGGCCCCTAGATTAATCGAAATCACTCTGCTCCTGAAGCATCCCAAGAGTTCATAGAGCTCTGAACCCTGAACCCTAAGACCTGAACCCTAAATTCTAAACCCTAAACCTTAAATTCTAAACCCTACACCCTAAGTTCTAAACCCTAAACCCTAAGTTCTAAACCCTAAACCTTAAATTCTAGACCTTAAACCCTAAACCCATGATCCCAAAAGAGCCACCGAGGCTTGCTCGGTTCTAGGTTGCCGTTGGCAGAAGCATCTAAGCCACTGGGGCCTCAGCCATTCCACTCGAGTTTAGGGGTTTAGGGTTTAGGGGGCTGGCTTCGCATTGGGGAACCTTCACGAAAGACTTGCAGGAAACCCTGGGGAAAAAACCCTGCTAGAGCCTAACACAGCAAACACCCCGAACGTCCTTGCATGAGCTTCGAGGATCCCTAGCATAAGCGCCATGTAAAGGGAGAGAGACCTCACCGTTTCACCAGCCGTAGCTGCAGCACTCCTCAGTGCAGCGCTTGCAAAATGCTGGGATTCAGGGCTCGGGGTTTTAGGGTTTGGGGTTTAGGGTTTAGGATTCGGGGTTTTAGGGTCTAGGCAGGGTGTGGGCTTAGAGCCCACACTCAACTCTGACATTCAGAATTTTAGGAGTCCCTTCATCCGACACCCAGTGTTGTGGGGCAAGATACTGTACTCTCTAGTTGCTAGTTTTACCCGGGACTACAAGGGGAGACCAGGGTTCCGGTTGGCTTGCTCGTTCGGGGTTTAAGGCTTAGTTTTTCCGGCGAATGCTGTGGAGGTTTGGGTTTAGGGGCTTAGGGTTCATGGTTGATGTCATGTGGATTAGGGCGAATCGGGCTTATGTCGCTTTTGTAGGATCTCGAGTTGCTTCGGTTGTGGCTAGATAAGCGTGCACTATGTGAGGTGGTGCCTGTAGAAGTCGGACAAGCCCACACCACGTAACCCTATTCGAACTACTTTTCTTTTATGTGCTCTCTATGTTGAGCCTTGATAATGCCATCATAGAACATTTGACGGAGCCCGTATACAGATACAGGCCTTATTCAAGTATGACGGGCCCTACATTAAACTTGTGTCCAGCTTCCGGAGTGTGTTAGCATTGTCTTTGTTGGTTGAGGCAAGTGGCTTCTGTGAAGAATCTACAAGACCCTGAACCCTCCAGGGGGTGGTCTTGCTCGGGCGTGTTCGGTTGTCGGTCGGTTTGGGTATGTTTGATCCGCTTCTGCTCTGCAAGCAAACAAGCCCCTAAACCCTAAACCCCGAAACCGAAGCCAGCCAGCAGGCCGGCCAGTGAGCCAGGTCGCCAGCAATCCGTTAGAGACGTGGGATCCGCTGCCGTCACCCACTGGCAGGTTCAAGAAGTGGGATCTCCGGTCATGGCCTATACTGAGGGGCCGGCTTTAAGAAATGGGATCCGCCGACATTCGCCATCGCGTAATGAGAGGGGGGGGTTTTAAGAAATGTGACCACTGCCATCGCCTAGCGGATTTAAGAATTTGGGACCCGCGGCCATCCGGCCTTGCCGCATGAGCGCACAGTTCCAAAGTCGTTCCTCCCGCGTGCTGGTGAGCGGGTTTCAGGGGCACCACAATGTAGTAACCGGCGTTTGACACTTTGCCATGCCAAACCTTACAAGCGGCCACGCTGGGAGTTTAAAACATACATACATTACGCGTGACCGCGCCACAGAGGGTGGAACCAAGAGCAGCGGCCGGCAAGTAAACGAACAAAAAGCACCCAAGCGGACTGATAGGCAATGCCAAATCTTCAAGACCCTACCCAACCCTAAACTTTTTTGAGCCCTCAAACCAAGAGCCCTAAGGAAGTTTAGTGTCTGCGATTGTTTTATCCAGAGCTTGTGTGAAGGTGCAACACTCGTTCACTCGTTCCCCGCTCGGACTGCTCTGTCGGCAGATATGGTTCCGTAAGCTGTACGAAGAAGCATCATTCGATTTACCACCAAGTGGAGTTATTGCATGCCAGTTATGCATTCTTTTGGGTTCGGAATGTGCTCCTGCAACACGCTTTTCGGCTCGCAGTACGGAAAGCAGGCGCATCTTTTCCCGTTTACGCGTCCTCAGATATGGCCGCCTGGTGCAATATTAATGTACTCGATTCAGAAGCCCTAAACGTTACCGAACCCTAAACCGCTAGCCTTAACGTCCTACACGCAAAAACCCGAACCCCGCAGAACCCCAAACGTTGAACCCCAAACCCGGCAGCCCTGAACGGTTCGTATTCGATTCCTTCTATGACCTAGGAAATACCCCTGGACAACCCTTATAAAATCCCTGCCAAGCCTTTGTAACATCCCGAACCCTATACCAGCAAAAGCTCATCTATCCGAATATGGAGCCCTCATCCGTTCCTCTTAAGAGCCTTTGTCAAGACCCAGAAGCTTCTCAAGTACGTAGGAGCCGGGAAACCCCCAAGCAGCCTGAGTCCTAAAGATCCGATACTTAGAGAGCCTCCTTCAGAGGTTCAGGATCCCGGAACTAGGGGGGGGGGGGAGGGGGAAGGTCTCGTGGGTTCAGAGTTTAGGAGTTACGGGTTTAGAGTTGCTGGGGCTTTGGGTTTGGAGTTTCGGGACTAAGAGTGTGATGTTTACGCTTTTTGGAGTTTCGTTGGGCTTGGTTTACGATTCGGGGTTCAAGGCTTTAGCTTTGGGTTTTGGGTCGACGGTTCCGTTGCTCTGCCGGGGTTTACGGTTTTGGGCTTCGGGCTGGTTAATGAGCGAGTACATCCCAGAGCCCCGTGTATGAGCACTTCTGAATATTATAGGTTTTCAAGAATTCTCGCACACCTTGTTTGTATCGATCTTTATCGTGAAAGCCCCAGCCGCAGAACCTAACTCAAGCACCCGCACATTTCCTGAAAGCACACTAAACCCAAACCCAAAACCCCCTCGCAACTTTTAAAATCCCCTGCTCCCCTGCAACAATTTGATCAGCCTCTTATCCCAGGCTGACGAGGACGCCCCCCGTGGGAGGGAACATGACGGTCCGATTCTTTAGCGTTGAAGGTTTACCTATAGTCTCCTTTTGTAGTTCCTTTTCGTGGTTAACCAACTTTATGGTTAGGATCCTATAATATAAACTTAAGTGGTTAACCCATTGGAACTACAATGGAGAGAATAGGTAGGGCTCAGGGACTCAGGATTTCGGATTGCAGATGTCAGAATTTCGGGTAGAAGCCCCCACCAAGAGCATTCTAAGATTCTAGCTCGTAGAAACCCTAATAAACCCCAAACCCTGAGCCGAAACCCTAAACCCGAAACCCTACTCTTAGAGCCTAGAAGCCAACTTAGGATTTACGGTTGCCCAGAGGGTTTCACTTGCAAGCCTGTGAGCCCCGGTAGGTTTAGGGTTTAGGGCCTTAGGGTTTAGGGCGAAGGATCGAAGAGGATAGGGCTTTGCAGGGCTTTTTCAGCGTTTATGCAAGGCATCCATCAGGGTTCTGTAGGAGGTTCTGAGTATCAGGATTCTAGGTGTTGTGGTTAGATGAGGACATTAAACGATACACTATACACTTTATACACCTGTATTAAAGACTATGACTATGAACTGTGTTCTAGTTACTAGATACCGTGCAGACCGTCTATTTTGTTGCGACACTCTACGATACGATACTACTGCACTATACAGTATTCTGCGATTTGTACGATACTGTAGGATATCAAGCTATACGTTACTATACCAACCTATCCTATACTATACTATACCATACCATACTATACTATAATGTGCTCTAATATTCTAGTACATTTTTGTATTTTCATATTCAACACCCTTTTACTTCCTTAACCTGTTGTCATTATTTGTTTTTGAAATTTATGTTTTGATCATTTTGTTTTTTGTGATGGACTCGAATTCCGGTGCTGGCTTCCTGCTGTTC
>CAJNJA010056763.1:0-20386 GCA_905231915.1 Symbiodinium necroappetens | reverse complement strand
CATACATATGTATGTACATACATATGTTACATATGTGTATACACACACACACGCACAAATATATATATATATATACATACACACATACATATGTGTGTGTGTGTGTGTGCAACCGATATTTTAATCTGTCATATCGATCAGAGCATAGTACAACATGGTTGTAAGATAGCACAACACGCATTTCATTCCCTCATGATATCATATTGTATAGCAGAGATTAATATGATATATCTTCGGTATTACAATGCAATGTAACATTATGCTAGCTGCTATACATTTTATGTACCATGATGTAATTTAGCATTGTATATATATATACACTAAGTACACACACACATATATATATATATATCATGGGTTATAGTACAAAACACTGTATTACAATATGGAAGAACAGGAAATAATGAACATAGAAGAGTAGAGCATAATAAATCACAGCATAAAATATTAACAAGAACTATTTAATGCAATGTAATGTAAAGTAATGATAATGAAATGTAATGTAATGTATATTAATTATATCACAACATTCAGTTTTATATAAGTTAGGTTTTCACGTATGGTTATGTTATAAAGGAAGATACACATAACATACTATAATAGTTATAGAGAGAGGCAGACAGGCTTTGTAGGTGTCGAGGCCCGTGCTTGTTGAAGGGCTATTTGGTCCGTGAGGTACGATAGCACTGATTGTTGCGAAACACCGTTTCGTCCGTTTTGCTCCACCGCAGAGGACACAGAGCAGTTTGCCGCGGTTCCCATGTGACATGCCGGATTGCAGCACCTGACGTAACCCCCTTATGTACATCTGGAAGTAGCCCTTATTGTGACTGTTCTAGTAACCCTTCTAGCACCCCTCATCGCATTCCCATCAATGGAAACGCTGGCTGCCTCTCAGTTTTAACCAGTGTCTGCAACTTTCGTCCCCAGGCCCAGGCACGATGTCGTGCGCTGCACGATGCTGGTAACTGCTGGTATAGAAGCACCATTGCAGACAATAAATAGATCTGCTCATAGTACCACAATAATGCCCGGCGTAGTAATTAACCCTGAATTAATTGCAGCATCCCTTGTAGCGATGCCTGTAGTACCGCTTGTAGTGCCTGATAGTCAGCCTGGCGACGTCAATAAGCCCGGGCTCCCATGGCTTTTTCGCAGGCAGTTGGCATTCGCTTTCGCCGCATGCGTTGTTGTGATGATACACAGATTCGGGAAATGAGGTAGAACCGTCGAAAGCATCAGGGGCACCAGTGTCCGGGAGTGTTGTTGTTGAAGCCACAGCTCACATTTCGAAACCACTTTTCACGGACTGATGTAAAGTCACACTTGCTACGGTTGCGATGATTGCAATTTCTGTTCATGTTATTATCGCTCCTCCTGTTGCTCCTCCCCCCTACGAAGTCTGCAGATTTCGGCTGCTGCTGCTCCTGCAACCACAGCGACGAGGACAGTATCAACACTACGACGACAACTACTACTGCTGCAGCTGCTACTGCTACTGCTCCTGCTACTGCTGCCACCGCCCTTCCCCCCCTCCCCCACCCGCCACACAAATGCTCTTGAACCCCAAAGCTGAGCTGAGGCCGAATTTCAAGATCCTGAGTCCGGCAGATACTCCGAGCGCTTGCATGGAGTCTTCGAAGCGCAAGCAATAGGATACCCTCCTCTGCCAGGATGTCCTTTTGGGCTATGTGGGCCGCCAGCTCGGATCAGAGGCCCGGCGGACTGCTTGGGTCTCGCCAGGTTTTGGGGTTCTTTTGGCTTAGCGTTTAGGGTTTAGGGTTTAGAGTTTATAGGGTTTAGGGTGTAGGGTTGGCCGGGTTCAAGTTCAAGGTTTGACGATGCAGAGTTAGCAGTGTTGACTTTCAGGTTCAGGGTCGTTTAGCGTTGCTAAAAATCCAATAATACGGTATGGGTAGTATAGGCGACTCGGCAGTTGGACTACGGTTTCGGCCTGTATATTATACTCTATACTTAAAATATAGGGAACCCAAGAAATAGTACTAGTAATTGTTGCGGCCCCTATAAGAGGTTGATACACAAGCTTTCTGAGTGTCCCAATGGACATCAGAGAGCAGACAACAGGTTACACACCGACTTTCTGCAAACCCGGCACCCTATCCCTGCAGTTTCGGCTTTCGGGTATAGGGTTTACGGTTTGAGGGGTTTGGGGTGGTTTAGGGTTGTCACATGGCCTGCAAAACAAGTTGGAGCCCCAGCAAGTTGCCACGTGCGTCGTGATGCGGTGTTTTGGGCTTGCGCCCCTCCCTCCCAAACCTACATGAAACCAGGCCAAAGCGATACCCGATGCAAAACATCGTGGATCCCGAAGCCCTATAAACCCAAAAACCTTTAATCAGCCTCCCTAAGCCCTAAACCCTAAACCCCAAACCCCAAACCCGAAACCCTAAACCTTTTAACCCTAAACCTTAAACCCTAAACCCTAAACCTTAATGCCTGCCTAAAAGCCCTTAGTCAGCCTCCAGAGGAGCTCGATGTCCGACTCAGTCGCTTTGGAGGCTCGGCGCCCGAGTTGGGGTGAGGCCACTGTTGGGGAGTTTCCGAAAATTAGGGGGTACCTTATTTTGGGTTTGGGGTTTGGGGTTTAGGAAGGGGTATCTTACTTATTTTGGGATCCTGAAAACAAGGATCCTACTATTCAGGGTACTATAGTAGGGTCTCCTACTTTCGGAAACCCCCATATCGAAATACAACTAAGCGCAGTTGAGCTGAACGATTTTCGGGTCCTGCGCTCAGGGCTTTATAGAGAGAGCTTGAAAGGCGGTGGCGTCAGCTAGAAATCATTTTACAAGGCAGCGCTTCGCCGAGCTTTTTCTAGAAGAGCCAATGTTGGATTTGGAGGGGGCTCTCCAAGACTACTTGGTACTTGTGCCGACTCAGGCACCCTAACCCATCCTAAACACAAGCCCAAACTCCCGCCCTAAACAGCATTTAACCATCCAAAACCACAAATCCCTCAACCGGCGCACTACCCAGCGAACTTGTCTTGTGGAGTAGGCCGGCACTGGTCGAAACTGGGGGGGCCATGGACATGCGTTTGCAGGCAGTAAAACATCTCGGCGCCGACCAGAAATCGCTATGCGGGCTTGTAGTCTATAGTATACTATGATATGGCATCGTAACTGAGATTGTGGGTAGTGTCTAGTATCGGGAGCCCCTTCGGCCCTGGACGTCGGCCAACGTAATGATTGCACAAGACCAAGCGCGTTGAATCAATGACAACTCTCAATTCAAATCTGCGGAGTTCCCAACCAGTCATCCGTGAGATTCTTTATAGGCATACGAAACCCACCACTATCTTAAGACTAGCGTGCACTCACAAAGTGGTGTCTGTTGGTCTGCCCGATCCGCAAACCCGAAAACCCCAAATCCCTAAATCTCCCCTCAGCCCTAAAGTTTAGGGTTTAGGGTTTAGGGAACCCCAAGCCCCAATAAGCCCAAAATGCCAAGTTCCACAAACCATGCACCCGTATCTCTGAGCCTACACCCCATAATCTCCTGAACTCGAGCTCCCTGAACCCCAGATCCTGAAGCCTTAAATCTCCCGAAAACCCCTAAACGACCCTGAACTCTAAAGTCGCTTGGATTGTCGAAACCACAAAGCATTATAATAGAAGCCCAGAAGTTGGAAACCCGATAGCCTCAATCCTTCAGAGTAGCTTATTATATTTATCCCCATGAACCCAAAACCCTATTCTAATTTGTCAGTCCCCTATGTTACTCTAGGTACTCCAGTTTGGAGCAAAGAGCCCTCGTCTGAGTCGATGCTTCGAAGGCTAGGCCGTGCGGTTGCAGCGACGGTTTAATGCAGCGGACTGAATGATTACCAATACTATTGTGGAGCTTCCCTATTGTAAGTATACTATAAACGACCCCAAATTATGAGGCGCCTAAATTAGGGTTCTTGAACGGTTCTTGTGAGCTTGATAAGCTAGCTTAAGGGTTTTTGCAAGGGTTGTAGGATTGTAGAGGGTTTTCTGAGGATGGCATTCGGGTGTTAGGGTTTAGGGCGAAGAGTTTCAAGGGCGTGGCATGCCTCAAGCTGTTAAGCACGACTTGAGGTGCAGGGCTTCATGCGGGTGTTTAGGGTTCAGGGTTCCAGGTGCTTTGAGGTTCAGCTGGTTAGAGGTTCAGGATTTTGCGTTTGGCTTTGCGGGATTGGGCATTGGTGCTTGGGATTTGTTTAAGGCAGGTGAGCGCAGGCATTGAGGATGGATGTTCATGGATCTCACTTGCAGGAGCCAAAGCGCCAAGCAGAGGCCACATCTATGTAATTATCTATATGTCTGTCTAGCTGTCTGTCTATCGATCTGTCCATCTATCGACCTATGTATCTGACTATCTGTCTATCTACCTATCTATCTATCTGTCTGTCTATCTATCTAACTATCTATCTATCTACCTATCTGTCTATCTATCTATCTCTATCTATCTGTCTATCTATCTGGCTATCTAACTAACTATCTATCCTTCCATCATCTGTCTATGTATCTCTAAACCCTAGACTTTTCCCCCGAAGCAGAACGCCAGGCCAGACTTCTTCAACTGCAGACTTTGTGGAAAGCCACTGGCTTGGCGCTTATTTGCAAGCCGTGAGAGGCTTAAGGTTTGGGGTTTAGGGAGGCGTTAGGGTTTAGAGTTTAGGCTTTAGGGAGGCTTTAGGGTTTAGGGTTTAGGGAGGCTTTATGGTTTATGGGGTTTAGGGAGGCTTTAAGGATTGCTTTAGGGTTTGAGGTGCCGGCGTAGGGGCTCGGCGCTGGGTCCCACCTGAGGAGAGGACCTGCAAGAGTAGAAGCGTTAGTTGCTCGAATCCGGCTATCGCTATAGTGCATGGCTCAGCTCCGGCTTGCAGTCACGGCGTGACGTTGCCGCTACCACCCGGGCCTTTCCCTAAGGGTCCATGTACCTAAATAGTATATACTCTGGCCTTAAAGTAGTCACTATTTGGGTACTTTGGGGCCAAGGTATCTACCATTTGAGGGAGGTCCAGCCTTCCTCCTGCTATACAGGTCCTGCAGACTTTCTAATCTACTTCATGAGCCCATCCACACAGAAGCACCTACAAACATAGACCCTGAAGTGTGCCTGATATACTACTACTACTACTACTACTACTACTACTACTGCTACAGACCCTGAATCCTACGCTCTGCTCCAAGGTTCTCTTCACCCAGGTTGCTGCAGGCTATGGGGATCGGCCCAAACGGCTGCTCCACGTCTTCACTTGTCGCGCAAGTGAGTGTAGCCGGGGTCCCGGAAGTTCGGGAGATTCCGGGGAGAGGCTTCCGGGAACCCTAAGCCCTATAGGCCCTGATTTTAGCCCTTCGCTTCTCTCTCTGAAGCCTCTCCTCTCTTATGCCAGGCTTGTGTAGCAATGGCGAATGCCTACTGGCATAAGGCTTCTACATTATTTGCAGAAGTTCTGCGCCTGAGGCGGTGATCCGCTCTCCTGGCGAGTGCTGAGAAGTGCCCGATCCACTGCAGACTTGGGCCCAGTAAAGTCTATCATAGGTAATGTCGGGGGTCGGAATCATCAATCATAATTTCCCCTATGGTCCTTATCTATGACTGTAGTGGAAGAACCTTAACAAGCCTTATTCTGATTATTTCGGCGGCTATCCGTCTGTCATGCTTACCGTGTGCTCCAAAACGGTACGGGCCGCGATTCGGCCTCACAGCCATGCCGTCATGTTGCCGCGCTTTCCCGAAATAACACATCTGTTTGACAGTACTATAACATATCTGTAAGACACCAGAAGACACTAACATATGCTATAAGATATCATAAGATAACCCTTAATCCTGAGCCCACGCTTTGCAGGGGTAGTGTCCAGGTACTGGAAAGGTTGCGGCTGAACCAGCGGAGGTGCGGAGATGCTAAGACGCGTAATCATCATCAAACATTGCGTCGGTTGTTGTTTTACATAGGGTACGGTTTAGGGTTTAGGGTTTAGGGTACTAAAATATAAGTTGCTATATGCTAGCTATAGCTCTGTAAGATTCTATAATGTACTCGAAGAGAAGTTCCTAAACCCTAAACGACCCCTGGCAGGACTTGGGCCATCGCCGGGATCCTCAAAGCCAAGGATCAGGCCAGTCTAGATCAGTGCCATTTAAGCCAGCATTAGCCCTAAAACGCCTGAAAGCCCCAGTGCTTAAATGCTGAACTCCGGTAAGCCCAAAGCCCTGAAAAGACGTTCAGCCTCAGTTCTCCGTTTGCACTTGACCTTCTGCCTCACACAGTGGTTCCCATCCACTGTGGTTTACTAGAATCCACCTAACTTGTCTGCCCATCGATGTTCGACAAAGGCTACCCGACATCTTCTGCAACGGAAGATGATTGGAGTGTTGCCGCACCTGCCGACGACTGGAGCCAGCCAGGCTGATGCCATTCTGATGTTGTTCTGCAACCCTAAACCCTATACCCTAAACCCTAAAACCTTAAAACCCTAACTCCCATTCCAGCGCATGTTTTGTTGCGTTCCGGGAATCTTGCAAGTTTCTCCAACTGCGACTCGCCAGGCTTCCCGGAGTCCGCGAAATCCGTCGCGGAGGATGACTGGGGTGTCGCCGCGGCCGACGACTGGAGCCAGCCAGGCCCAGGACCCTTTAAAGCTTAGGCTTTAGGGTGGGGACTTGGGATTTATAGGGCTTTTGATTTAGGATTCGACACTTTAGGTTTAAGGGCTGAGGGCCTGGGTGTTGAAGCCCTGAACCATACACCCCTAAACCCCTGCATCCCTGAACCCTAAACCCTTAACCGTTTGGACCCCAAAGCTCTGAGCTAAATCCCTCACTGCCCTTCAACGTTGGAGCTTAAAGGTTGGCATGTAGAAGACTTGCCTTTTTTCAAACAGGTGTTTGGCCAGTATGTTGCTTCCTTTTGAGGGGTTAGGTAAGGTTCAAGGTGTAAAGAAGGATTCTCGAAGTCCAAACCAAACCCGAACCCTGAACTCAGGCTTTGAATCTCTGAAGCACGTACAGGAACTTCGGCCACTGCCGACGACGAGATTGAGGCCCACTTTTTTTGGAATCTCTGCCCTGAGACCTAGGCCCTTGTAGATCTTCTGCCGTGACTTCTGGCATTGTCGTTGTTACTCGCCAGTACGAGTGGTACCGTCCGTGCCTGTGTGCATTGTGGTTGTTTCTCCGAGGCTTCAAGTGGAAGTTTGCCTTTGGGGGGTTTGACGCAGTTGGGCTGCCCTGTGCGGAAGGTGCTGCGCAAGCCAACCCTCAATCGTGATTATAGCGAAGAACTTGGTATGCGGCATCAACGGTTTCGCTTTCAGCCTCTGTAGCATACTATGTATGCAGCTTAATTGTTGGGCCGTTTGTGTTCCTCCCTCCTACGTGTCAGTCATTGGCTGCCTGGCCGCTCTCGTGTTCTCACTGCATTACCATTTATCTTTCACATTGTTACCCTATGCAGTTTTGCTTTCTCTCGTTAAATCTGTTTTTCATGTTGGTCGAGGCGAATCCGTAATCAACTCATGCTCCCAGTTTTTCGCTGCTACGACTTCTTTTGTTGCTCTTGCTGCTCCTGATCTTGGTGGTACTGTTGCTCCTGCAAGAGACAGAAGGCCCAAGGGCCATGAGGGCCTTTTGTTGTGGATGATGATGACGACGGTGATGGCAGTGATGATGACCTTGACACTGGTTGCAATGCTACAATTTTTTGGTGGTGGTAGTGCTGGTGGGAGTGGTGGTGGTGCTGCTGCTGATGAAGATGATGATGATGACCGCAATGACAGCCACGGTGATGAGGAGTAGCAACACCTCGATGATGCTGATGAAGTCTATGCCGCCGACATTTACGATGCTCAACAAGCAGAAGAAGCTGACAGTCAGGATGTGACGGTGATTAGAATGATGGTAATGATGGTGGTGATGATCATGATCATGCTGATGATGGTGAATGGTAATGCCGATGCCTATGAAGTTCCGAATTAGGGCAGACAGCATCAGCATTCGGAGGCCCTCCTGGCGCAGCGGAGCACCTCTGCGCCTGTTGCGAAGGTGCCTGAACTTTGCGAGACGTAGTGATGAACCCGTCACCCCAGGGCCATCAACCTCCTCCCGTGACTCCTAAAATCATCGAAACGCAAGCCGGAATCCCGAAACTCCACCGCATCTTACAACTCTGATGAACCCTAAAGCCTGAGACCTGCCCCAAGGTAAAACCTCCACCCCCCTTTAGGGCTCCTCCCTAGGATCTCCTGTGTAGAAATCTCTTGAGAGGTAGGTTCTTTATGGTATGTTTAGGGCTTAGGGTTTAGGGCTTTGGGTTTAGGGTTTAGGGCTTAGGGTTTAGGGTTTAGGTTCTTTAGGGTCCTGAACCCCTTTTTTGAAGGCGAAGGTTTGGCCCCAGAGGCTCTGGGAGGCGAGCAACCTCCCTCGGCTTCATCCTCGCACGTCTGCAGGAACATGTAAGTTGAGGGTTTGGGTTTAGGGTTTTAGGGTTTAGGGTGTTAGGGTCTAGGGTTTATAGGGTTTAGGGTTTAGGGTTTAGGGGTCAGGGGTATACCTGTAGAGCAACCAAGGTACTCTACGCAAACGGTACATGTTCCAGTTGTTTAGGCTCCATATCCCTTGTTTATAGCTACATTGGTTACTCTAGGAAACGATAAGGGGCAAAGTATACCCTAAACCCTAAACCCTAAACCTAAACCCTAAACCCTATGTTATTATTTGGGTACATGGACCTTTAAAATTTAGCTTCGGGCAAGGTGCAAGCATCACCGGCTAAAGCCAAGAAGGCTCCTTTGGACACCGAGGACGGGAGTGGAAACTGAGGTTGAAGGGATTATGTTAGGGATCTTTATGGTTTAGGGCCGTTTAGGGTTTAGGGATCTTTGGGGTTTAGGGTTTGGGGTTGGGGTTAAGGTTTAGTGTAGCCTAGATTCGAAGCCTCCGGGCTTTGGATGCGTTTGGTGCCGGATTGATTTGTTCTTTTTTTTTGCTACGTGAAGGAACATGGGACTGAGTCACTAAGGCTATAAAGAAGGTAACAATTCAGGGACTTATGACCTTACTGACTAAGGCCCATGATCCTGTAAGTAGGGGATCTCAAAGGGTTGACCCTGGCTGACCTGAGGTTGCTATGAGGTGGATTTCGAACTTGAGGTTTGAGGTTTTGACTCCTAGGTGTTTGGGCATGAGGGCGTTAAGTTTTCTGAAAGGTTTATGGTTTGGGATTCTGCCACATGAAGATTTATGCAAGGCTTGCAGCTAAACGACAAGCCCCCGTTTGCGGACGGGAATCAAATCAACTGGACTTCCAGAAAATAGAATAGAGAGCCATTGCTGCAGTCGAGACCGCAAGCGGCAGCACGATTCTCATTGAGTGACCCCCTACAGAAAGATACCCCTACTCGAAACCATATGTTTCTAAAACCCTAGGCCCCAAACCCTAAACCATTCAGTGCAAGTCTGAACATGAACAACTCGCCGGGTGTGCGAGAGATCAACGGCCCAATGCTTTAAAAACTCTAAACCCCAAACCCTAAACCCTAAACCCTTCCGGTCCCATTTTTAGATCTTCAGAGCCTGGAGGCATCTTTTGCCATAACAGACGGAAGCCTTCGGCTGGCGGGTGCTGTCAAAGGGCACATCCCAGGCTTCAAGATTTACGTTAAGGTTCAGGGTTTAGGGTCCCTTACAGTCCCTTATCCTATCCCCAAAACCCGAGACTTACGTTTAGGGTTCAGGGTTTACGTCCCTTACACTCCCTTATCCTAACCCCAAGACCCTGAAAGCCTAGATCGCTTCGGCAGGAAGCTGAGTGGCAAGGTGTTCTGGCCAACATGGGAAGGCCACCGGTGCACTGGGCTTAGGGTTTTGGGTTTGGGTTTAGGGCTGCATGTCTCATCGATTCCTGCGGCCGAAACATCGAGAATCAGGATTCAGGGTTGTAGAAGCCTGCCAGTAGCAGCGCCATGTGCTTGTGCCAGCTAAGCCTAAAAGTTCGAAACGCCCAAGGCCAAATCCACATGGCACCCCGATCACCCCACTTAAAACCACCTGCGATCTCTCGCGAATCTAAATGGCCAGAACAAAAATCACTTCCAGGGGTGGGAGCTGCTGGAGTGCCGAAGGTCATGTTGATGTTGTTGGTGACAATGATGTTTGATGTTGAATTAACCACGAGGTTGATCATGAGCATAATGATGTTGATGATGTTGATGAAGGCACTGGATGCAAAACATGCTACTGGCAGTGCTGCCGAAGTTCTGTGCGCTCTGCCGCTCACGTTGTCACCAGCATTGTTTCCACCCGCATCATTCTCCTACTGCTGCAGCATTGCATGAGGTGTCGTCCTTGTGCACTTGGTACATGTACACATCCTACACATCATCTGCCTCAGGCTGTGCGACTGCCCTGCATTCTCAAGCATCTGGTTGCTGAGCCGATGGATGTCGAAAGGCTTCAGAACGAACCCAACAAGCTGTCCACAACAGCATGGGTGATGATTGGCGGCGGTGGCGGTGATCATGGTGGCGATTGCTTTACAGATACACACGATTACTAGACATGGTAAAGCACATAATGCAATGTAACAGAACATGGTGATATGTGGTATGCTTCTTCTGCCATGATGGGTGAGAGAGCAGCTCGGCACAAGGGAAGATCCTTTGCCCTGCTTGTCCATCACCATCGACTACGAACCGGCGCCGGAGGAGGCGGCTGGAGAGCATGAACACGAGCTGCTGCAGACTCCCAGCGAATTTATTTACGGTGCTTCGATATGGGCTTTGTACTTAAACAGCAGTGGGAGGCTTGAGTTTAGGCGCAAAGATGCATCTTCTAAGGCCAACAGAGAATCACCCACCACCGGCAATGACTTCTCTGAGCCTGTGCAAGTTTAAGATCATCACATGTGGCAGAAGAAGGGCGGCTCATGAAGTTTCCGCTGCAAGATCTTATACGTCACATACACACGCACACAAACACTGCAGTTGCCCCCTGCAGTTCTGCATGACATAGCTGCTTCTCCCTGTCTCTCCGTCGAGAAAACAGCGCCTGCATGCAGACATATACATATATATATATGTGTGTGTGTAGGTGACAAGGGTGATGGTGATGTTATGATGCTGGCCGTAGCAGTGGTGATGATGACGATGATCCAGAGGATGAGACTGCTGCCACCCCCCCCCCCCACGGCCACGACAGAGAACGGACGTCTTCATCATATCATCACCAGCATCATCATCGTCGTCGTCGTCGTCGTTATCTTCCTAATCTTCTTCTCCACCACCACCATCGTCATCATTGTCGTCATTGTTGTGTTTTCGTCTTCACCAGCATCATCATCACCAGCATCACCATCATCATCATCATCATCAGCAGCAGCAGCATGAGCATGAGCATGAGCATCACCATCGTCATCACCACCATCACCATCACCATCACCATCATCATCATCATCATCATCATCAGTAGCTCATCGCCATCCTTCGTCATCTTTGCCATCAACATCAGCATCATCACCATCGCCATGCTCTAATTCTTCGCTATTGTCAACAGTCAACAACAACGACAGCGTATTTATGTTTATCGTGCTCCTCCTTTTCCCGCCTCGGTGCCACTGCAGTTTCCACTGTTTCCACTCTGTTCCAGCATTTCTACCAGATGTGTTTATTATGATAGCATGTGCGCTGCGTTTTCCAAAAGTCCTCCAGCTACCATGCCGCTGCTACACCTGTGTGCAGCTGGGCCCCAAACCCTAAACCCTGAATCCTCAACCCTCAACGCAGAGTCTCAAGTAAGGAGATATTTGCACAGCGAGCTCGCCGAGGGAGAGGCCGATCTGCTAGTGCAGTGGTGCAGTGGAGAGTTTGCCCCTAAACCCTAGGTTTGGGGTTTAGGGTTTTAGGGTTTAGGGTTTAGGGTTTTTGGGGTTTAGGGTTTAGCGTTTAGACCCTAAATATCCTGAAGCCTAACCCCTGGCATCCTAAAACTCTAAACCCACAACCCGTGAAACCCGACCCCTGTGTGCCAATACTGAAAGTAGAGAATCTCTCCGGCTCTCGTGGCGGGTAGCAGATGTTCGATCCGGCTTAGCAAGTGAAAGTTCCATGATGGACCCGGGCTAAAGAAGGTTTGTACCACCTTTGTAACCACTTCTGTATTTGTATGTATTATATATATACACACACACATACATACACACATATAGCATACATATGTTGTGACATGGATATATGATGTGACATTTTGTTCTTTGTGGTATGTCACATCCATGACATGCTGGTGATGTCGAAGCTTCTGTGCCACCGACCAACAAAGAACCCTTTATGAATCAGCTTGGAGCCACATCCCTAAGTTTGGAAAACCGTAGCCCCATAGCTGCTCGCAAATAACCCCGAACCGGCAAGAGGATCGTTCCAAATGCGCTTCTCTGTCGAGAAAACCTGAGCTTAGACTGCAAGTGCCTGGGAAACAGCTGACTGTAGGTAAACCGCTAAACCCAAACCTTAAAACCCTCCAGACTAAGTCCATTCCCCTGGCCCGAACCGTAGCTGCCGAAACCTTCAATCCAGGACAAAGGGGCGATCAATCAAAAGCAACCCAGCCTTCCGTTCCTTTCCCTGAGCCTTGATTGCAAAATCGGAGACAGAGAAAGCAACACAGAACCGTCGATCGGACACGCCGGCTACTCGCGGAGAAATTCTTCAGGGGCCAAAAGGCACCTAACTCATCCTAAGTCTAAACTGTTCAAACATGCCACTTCGTACCTGTAGGGGGGTTTTCCCCAAAAAATCCTAATTGGGTGTTTGTTTGATCTCTCGGTTCTTTGAGCCCGGAACCTGCTAAATTCATGGCATTTGCGTCTTTGTAGGGATCTTCATAGAGCTTTTAACAGCGATTATCAGGCTTCGATAAAGGTTTACATTTTACAGGCTCTGTTTACCTAAGAACCCACTTAATCTAGAACGAAGTTTGTGTAGGTAGAAGTGCAGCCGAATTTGTTGATCGGATCTCGAGCCATAGGAGAGCCGTGCTGACGAAGTCCAATGATCCTAAAATGCCCTCGCAAGCCCCGGTGGTGTGAAGATGCCTTATGCACGATTATTTCGGGTTTAATCTGTAGGGCCAATCAGACGATTATCGCCATGAGCACAAAATTGCTGATTATGTTAGTCTCATGACCTGCAGCGTTGTCTTTTGCTGTTGCTGGTGTAATTCTGCTGCTCTTTCTCAACCCAAGACCGCGCAGGTGGACCAGATGATAGCAACTGGAGCACTGCCGAAGGAGCTGCAGGCAGAGGCAGAACGGTGTGGGTGCCGTTCAGGGTTCAGGGTTTGGAGTTTAGAGTTTAGGGTGCGATGTGCGAGAATTTCTGGGTGCGTACAGTTTCTGTAAGTTGCTGTGAGAAATGATGTTCATCCATATTCATATAGGGACCTGAATACTCGGAACAGGGTGAACAGGGTCGGGACCGTATTCTAGTTCAGTCATATCTGCTGGGGAATGCTGGTACCAATTAGTGAAGCACCAAAGGTGTGCATGGTGGTGGTTCGTAGTACCTGTTGTTGCCACGATGTCCCGTTTCCTCCCATTGGGGGTTTCGTCCTGTTCTTTTCAAGATTAGCTCAAAGCTTCGGCTCAGAATAGTAATGATAATGCTAGTCATCAAACTAAGCCCTAAACCCAAAAAAAGAAGAAGAAGTAGTAGTAGTAGTAGTAGTAGTAGTAGGAGCAGCAGCAGCAGCAGCAGCAGCAGGAGGAGGAGGAGGAGGAGGAGTAGTAGTAGTAGTAGTAGTACGTCTACACCGTAAAAGCGCTGAAGCTGTCAGGTGGAGAGCCTTCGCCGAGAAGCTCAGCAGGAGGTCACCAATGACAGCGAGGCCTGCTAGATCTCTGAAAGATGTCCTTATGAGAACTATAAACTATAAACCTACTTCATGTAGTCTGCCTAGTAGACCTTGTCATGACCGATGAACTCAATGAGGGATGTTTGGCGTGTGGAGTTTCGCTTTTGAGATTTTAAGGCTTCCCGGTGTCAAGGGGTTACGATTAGGTGCGTGAGCTGGGATACAAGATGTATCAAATACGATTTCGGCACAGGGTCATTGTTGTTGTGGGTGGTGATGATGTTGGTGGTGCTGTGACTATTTTTGCAGTTTGATGCCGCTCCAGATGCCGATGCTGTTGTTCTGAATCTTGTTATCTTTATTGCCATTGTTCGGGACTTCGGGGTCTGTTTAAACGCATTAAGAGGAAGATGTTGATTACGTTAACCTCGTCAGTCAGGCAACATTGTGCATGCAGTGCCAGCATTGTGACGAGCGCAACTAGCTAGGATTCTAAATATAAACCATAAAAAAGGAACTACTTAGGGGCCTATATGGGTATTCCCGAAACTGAGACGCAGCGCAGGCGGCCTACGGAGAAGATGCAGCTCGGCTGAGTCCTATTAGCCTGGTCCGTTTGAGGTGTTCTTTTCTTGTGTTGCTTCGGGGTCTGGGGATTTCAACTTTGGGTTTTTTTTTGGGGGTTAGAGTTTCGGCATCCTTTCTTAAATGGCATGCCGGTAGTGGAATACAGGGTTCAGGCAGTTTGTGCTAACGGATTTCAGAGGCTATCCGGAGCCCTAAGCCAATCGACACAGGACTCTGTGATCTTCAAGCCTGTGGGATAGAGGAGGCTGAAACCGCCGGAGCTCAGACTCCGTAGCTTCTGCGCTTCTTCGTTGAAATTTGGACCTCAGAGGGTCAGTGCTTGCCAACTGAGGCCCGGGAAGCCAGAGACCCAAGGTTGAGGATCTAGGGCTACGTAGACAAGATGACTAGAAGCTTCGTCCGCGAACCTCTGAATCCCTGACCCCAAACCCTGAGACCCTAAACCCGAAACTCTAAACCGAACCTTAAACCCTACATCCTAAAGCCCTCAAGCCCTAGGCCGCCCTAAACCCGAACCAGGACGACGACGACGACGATGTCGAGGAGGCAAGAGCTGACTCAGGGTTCGACTGTTTCCTCCGAAGATCATGGAATATGTATAACTATGTGACTATGTGTATATATACATATATATATATACACGCACACAGAGACTATATATATATATATAACACACACACACACTCATGTACAGTAAGTACATACATACACACATACATGCATGCATACATACATACATACATACATACATACATACATACATACATACATACATATATATAAATATATATATATATATATGCATGTATACACACACACATATATATATATGTATACACACATACATATGTGTACACACACACATATATTTGTATATATCTATGCTTGACCTTTATAACGAGAGCAGGGTTTAGGGTTCAGGGTCTTATGGTTTAGGTAATTTTCATAAGTAGGGGGAACTGCAGAGGGATATACCCGGTGCCATTTGGACACTGACGTAGGCTCGTGCAAGGGTTTCAGGCTTGAGGGGTTTTGCGTTCAGGGCTCCGAGCTCGACCGTGACAACCTCAACCAGGGGCGCATTCATAGAAAGGATACTTCCCGGAGAGTCTATAAGTAAACATATAGTCACCTTGCACACGTCACCTTACCGTGACCTGTTACTACCTTAGAGTAACCGTCTACTAGTTTTAGAGCCCTTTACTTGTAAGCTGCAGAGGCCATCCTCTCCTCAGGCAGCACCACAGTAAATTGGCTCCGAAGGCAGGAGCTTGGGCTGGGGTATCGGACAACAGCTGCAGTTTAGGAAGTTTAGGAGTTAGAACTTAGAGTCTAGCGTTGAGGGTGTACTTCGAGGATCATGCGAGTAAGCAAGATTACAAGTACCTTTTTCGGAGGTTAGAAGTAATTTGTATGGTTATCTGGCTACTAAGTCCCATGATCCTTTAAGTTAAGTAGACCTTCGGGGTTTAGGGTTTGTCAAGAACATGCCACCTTGATGATTGCGCCACTGGCGGTGAGCCTTACATGTTCTGTGACCGCTAGCATGTGAGACCGAGACCAGGAACCCCGAAAATCCCCCCATCCTGTGAACCCAAACCCCTGCACCTTAAGTCAAAGCGGCCCTAAGCCCTAAGCAAGAGACTGGTCCTTGTGATGCAGCGAGACTGAGTGCAAGGATGCTCGCATAATTTCACGAGTCTAGGAATCAGGGTTTTGGAGATTAGGGTTAAACATTGCCGGCACTGCTAGCAGCTAACACCAGCAAGGAGGCTCGAACCCACCCGTTTAAGCAACGTCAGGGTACTTGTAGTTGTGACGATGACGTTTCATTGCTTGCTTTGACAAGTCATCAACCCAGCCTTGCCTGGATGATGTGTGTGGTTGTTGCAGCCGCGTTCATTTCACGAGTGGAGCGTTTAGGGGGTCAAGGGGATCTCACCTGCCGACAGCATGCGCCTTGACGGCAGTCTGGCAGCGCCCCACCCTAGACTCGAACTATTCAACCTGGCTGGAATTGAGATAACAGAGCCACAGCATGGTTTAGAGCAGGAAGCGCACGACAAACTGAGTGTAGAGAGAGCAACACAGGGCCAGCACCAGTCATTCTAGTGACAGTATGGTATGGTTCTTGGACCCATTCCCAAGGCCGCGGTATTGAAGATTGGGCCTTTCGGAACGCGAAATCACGAATTGAGCTAGAGAGCAGGACAATATGACCTCCAGCAGCTGTAAGACTCTGGAGGAGCTTTACATCACCAAGTGAGGTAACTGGCAACATAATGGTGCGGTTCAGGAAACAAATAGACACACTATGCACCAGCGCACTTTTCCACACTTGGAGAGACTGCAGTAGCAGTAGCAGACACAGTGGCCGTACCGATAGCAATAGTGGCAACGTTTTGTTGGCGATAGCAAAAGCAGTTCCGAGCTGCAGTTGTGCAATATGATCATAAATATTCTCAAGATCTTCTGCACTGCAGCAAGAAGACAGAGACCAATAGCTGTGTTCTACCACTAACAACAACTCTAGTCACTAGTCGTTGTTAAACTTCAAATTCACATGATGTCAAGAGCAAACGGCGGAGGAGCAACTCCAACATTGCGAGTAACAGCAACACTGCGGATAGCAAGACGGGCAAGAAGCAGTTGATAACGATGGTGACGGTAGCAGTTCTTGAGCTTGCAAAAGCCTCAAAATGATGTCACCATCAGGTGTACCAGTCGTGAGAATGCATGTGCTTTCTCATCATGGTCCTGACAGAAGTACGTACGACTATCTCCACTAATAAACGGTGGGATGTTTGCTCCTGGCTTATCCATTATTAGGAAGCCTCGTATATGCATTGACAGCTGCCAATGGACCCGGCATGCATTCACCAACTCTAATGCATTCTCGACTTCATGTCATAAAGTTTAGGCTCAGTGTTTTTTATGTCAAAGGTGGCAACAGTTAAATGTCACTCCTAGCTGGAACCTGTGAAAGCGATGGCCAAGCGATGCTGAGGTTCACATGCTGCCAAGGCTATTCGCCAAACTCCAACATGGAGGACGGGTCATTGTACCGTCATTCAGTCTAGAGCTGAAGGGTTCCCGGTAGAGCCCGGTATGTTTTCCCACATAGGTCGGGGCTCCATGCTCCACATTTCCTGAACAAGAATAGGGTTTAGGGACCATACAGCAATACTACTACTATCTACGATAGGGACTACAAAACGAATACGAGTGGTATCCACGACCGGCTCTCTAAGCCCCAATCTACCCCCTCACTTCCTACATATACTCTGTATGCCAGGGATAGCTCGCAGCCGGAGCTTCTGATAATGAACACGCCGGTCGCATAAGCTGAACCACGTAACACTCACATGATTTCAACTGGGACAAGTTCAACCTTCTCCTCGCCAAAACTGTTTGCATTCCCAGATCACTCTGACCATGTCTAACTCTACGATGACGATGTCTGCTAGGCTATGAGTATCAACTGCGGTTCTTATGGCTACTTTGGTTATTTCTGATCTCGAGAGCAGTGTCAATACCAGTCTTGCTGCGCATTGCAGTTGGTGCTTTGGTTGTTGCTGCCAGTATATCCTAAACCCTAAACCCTCAACCCTAAACCCTGAACCCTCAACCCTAAACCCTAAACCCTAAAACCGAAACCGTAGCTGCTAGTATTATCCTAAACCCTAAACCGGAAAGCCTCAAACCCCTGAGGCCTCAAACCCAGTTTGGGAAGATTCTCCCGTGGGGTTGGGCTTTGGGACCCGCTGGAAGAACCAGGGAACTGTACGCTTTCTTTCCCTTTTTTCTGAGGTTCTGACAGGTTCTATGAGGGCTTAGGGTCACGCAGCAGTGCCCTGTTGTCCTTTAATTTCGGGGTCTCATGTTTATTGCACGGTACAAACACGGAGAAGGGTAGCGTTATAACTAAATGGATATTGGGCATTCAGGTAACTGCACCATCCCATCTCGTGGCTGCTTCTCTCCTCAAGTATGTACTGATGATCCTTCACGCACGGGGGGGGGGGGGCCTTAACTAAACCCAACCCTCAAACCCGACATCCCCAGACCCCCCAAAACCAGTTGAAACCTAAACCCGAAACCGTTCACAGGAGCGCCTGGGTGGGGCAAACAGCTCCTTCGTCAATGCCGATGAGGCCACGCCCAAGGCGGCCATTCCTAAATCATGCGTCGGCCGCTTGCATGAACTTCGATTTCGGGTTTGGGGCTTGGCGTGCAGGGTTTAGGGTTATGGGGCCTGGAGGCTAGGGTCGCTGCATGCATGAGTTGGTGCACAGTTGGCGCTTTAGGTTCTGTTGGGGTCCGTTTTTGACTTGATCGGAGGTTGAGGTTGCGAGATTTTGAGTTGGGGTTGTGCCGCCCTGTGCGGCCATGCTAGAGCTCTGCTAGTCCAACAGCCGAAAACCCAACGTCTCCCGCTTAATGAAAGTGGGCCCCCCACAGCCACAGCTCTGCACCGTTCGGCTCAGGATGGAATGACAACCTGATCCTGGCTACAGACAGCTACAAGTTCAGCAGCTCGCTTTAGGAGTTGGGTTTTGCGGGTGCACGGTTTAGGGTTCGGTTCAGGGCTCAGCATAAGATGTAGCATTAAGTGCTAAGGTATCGGGCTTGGAGCTGGGTGATTTAGGAATCGACGACGGTGTTTTGGGGGAGGTTTCGAAACTTCAAAATCAAACAACTCTCGTAGGGCTAGTCTTCAGTCTTGTTAATTGGGGTTCAGGGTCCCGGCTATAGAGCCTTTAGCCTTTGGGATTTAGCGATACTGGGGTCCTTGCCTGGGGCCGGGGGGCCTTGGGTTTGGGTTCTCAGAACAACCCCACGTCCTGAACCGGGTTTCACCCGAAACCCCAAGCCCTGAACCCCTCGCCCGGTTGAACGCAGAGCCTCTCCTCCCCTCCGAACAAACATCACGCACACACACAGAGACCCACAGGCGCGCAGAGAGAGGATGGGGGGCATTCCATCCTCCCGAAAGACGTCTGACTGAGTGTAGCTACAGCAGCCTATGGGCCTGCTTTGTTCGGCTCCCTGCTACCAGGTCACTGGAAGCAGTATCCAAAGGGCACTCAGTATGTGGCTTGGCACAAAAGGTTGTTGGGTTTCAGCTTTGCCCCCGGGCTTTTCAGGCGCCGGTGGCTTGGGACCGGTTTCCGATTTTAAGCCGCCAGACCCCCCGCCCCCAAAGGATTGGTCTCGCCAAACTACATCTTCAAGCTACTCCGCCACTATGCGGAATCCTCCCTACCCTGTGCTTGTAGCTTCGAACTCTGAACTCACAGGCTGCATCATCTTCTGACTATATCCTTTCTCAAACGGAATCGCGCAGTGGTCTTCGTGCTGAATTCTGCCCCCGGTGCAAGACTTGCTGACAGAAGCTTCCGAAAACGTCCCCAATTCCCCACGAGAGCCCCAATCAAAGGCTGCAAGCTGCACCCTAGCAGCCCACCCCTATTCAACGGTAAAGCAACCCTTCTCATCCCGGGGCTTCATTCCTAGCTGTTGCAAAACCAAGGGGGTCATATACACTACTATTGCGGAATGAGGGCCCCCCAACACCATGCTTAAAATGGCCTAACTCCATAATGGCTCTGGGAAAGGTCTACAGCTACTTCGAGAGCCGTGGCTGTGACCGCGAAGGCTGGAACGAGGCCGATGCCGTGGGTTGGGTGGTTTAGGGTTTAGGGTTTAGGGTGCTCGCTGGGGTAGGGCAGTGGGGGGGTCCTTCTCTAAGTTGGGCGAGGGATGGGGGAAAACTGACGACTATACTTGGAGTGCTGGGTGGTTGACGTTGACATCGGTGATGCTAAGAGCATCAACATGGAGGAAGCAATCAGCGAGAGTGGAGGGAACAGATTCTGTACCACGTCAGAAAGGACGGGCAGGCAGGAAGGGAGGGCGCATATCGTGGCACGAGGACATGCATTGACCCGGGAAACTGGGT
>CAJNJA010056752.1:9630-24367 GCA_905231915.1 Symbiodinium necroappetens | reverse complement strand
TACTACTACTACTATCGCTATCGCTATCGCTATGGCTGCTGTCCGCAGTGAGATAACTGTGCTGTTATCGGATGCTCGCTGTTCGGGCCCTTGCCCTTCAGTGCCGGAGAGATGATTGCGCAGATGCCTAGAGAACCTTCGTACCAGCAGTAGCTTCAGGACTTCAGGATTTACGGCGCCCCTTCGGCTAGTGCGGAATATGGAAGCATGCAGGAAGGTGTTTTCAGGAACTAAATGTCGCAACCCAGGTTTCGGACTTAAGGTCGTCAAGAGCCGACCCTTTTGTCATCCCCCCCCAACTTGGCGAACCTTCCGCAGCCCTGAAAGCCACCTAAACTTTCGAACATGCTGAGACGTCCTGTGCGCCACGTCCCCGAAGTCCCCACACCTTCGATCCATGGTTTTCTGTAGGTAGCAACAGACTTCAAGAGTGTCTTTGGCTGCATGATATCCGGAAGGGCCTTTCTGGCTGTAAGGTTCGGGGCCTTTGGGGCATGGGCTTAGGAACTGCCTCGGGCTTTCAGGGACACAGTGCATGCAGTGACTTTGCACGGGCTATTGCTGCCAGTGGCGGTGCTCTTCGAAAGGACCCCAAACCGTGAATCGCAGAAAAGCTCCCAAGCGCAAGGTCAGCTGGAAAGCCTGGCCGCTCGACCGCAGGACCTCTTTCTCTAGCCCTTCCAAGGTCTGCACATATGTCTTCGGGATATCTCAGCAAAGCGGACACCTACTGTATTGCTTGGAAGTCAGGGGTTCGCCGGTTCAGCAAAACCGGTGGTGTCCAGTTTTATTGAAGAGCCCTTTCAGGCTCAGCCCAAAGCGCCATAAGACCCATCTATCTAAAGCCCCAAAGCTCCGGGCCGAGTCCGCAGCCCAGAGCCCGAACTCTGGGTGCCCACAAGGCCCCCGAAGCGAAGGTCCCCATGGCCAAGCCGCTCCCGAGCTGAGGTGGGGAAGATGAAAGTGGCCGGCCCACATTTTGCCATGCCCCGAGCAGAGGGATGTCGGGTCTACAACGATCGTCAAAGGACTTTAGAGCGACAGTTTACGTAGGTCATACTGAAAATCACCTGCACAACAAAGTAGACCTCAGAAGGCCATTTTACAATAGCATGTAAACCTAATCAGTGGAACTAATCAAAGCCAATAGAATTGAGCCTTGACTGCAGCTGTTTGAGCTTCCGACCTCGTCCAGGTCCGGTGCGTCAAGCCCAACCCAGAGAAGCTACCAGGCGGGTTTGATTGAAGCCAAAATTCTGGGTCAGTGCTGTTTTTTTTGAGAGCCAGTCGTTTTGGAACCTGGCCTTCTTCATGCTGCGCCGCATGCATGAGTGCTCCTCTTAGCTCTAGACCCCTCCTCGGTCCACGCCCGGAATTCTCGTCTGAGTGCAAGACGGGGATTCAAAACGCCGAAGCGGCCGAAGCGTTTCACGTCAGGGCGGTCTAGCCCTAAATGGATTAAACCCCAAAAGAGCTGTGGAGATGCACTATGAAAACGTCGAGCCTAAGAACCGCAGATCGCCTGGAGCGACAGCTGGTGGTCGAGCAGCTCCGTTCCGGCGGCGTGATCGATCCTGGGCTTTTAATGAACATATGATAGTGAAGCCGCAGGTAGTGTTTGAGGGTTTAGGGACCTCCCAAGTCCAGAAGCAAAACGTGTTTAGAGCCCTGGGCTTCGGGGAAGAGAGGTGAAATTGGCGAGCAAGACACTGGGGCAGACTTAGATACAGCCTTGCATACATCCTGGTGGTCCACGACAGGGTCCTTTTGCCTTTCCAGGAAGCTTTGCACGTGCAGCGGGCCGGCTACCCATGCAGGACGAGCGTGTTGATGCTGGGGTCGGCAGCGGAGTGGGACGTTGTTACTCTTCGCATGGCAGTGGCTACTGCTGTAGCTGTCTGGAAGCTCTCTGCACTACATGGCCCAGAGTTACAAGTCGTTTCGTGCGTGCCAGGGCAGCATGCCTCCATTTCAGCTATCTGACCTTCCGTTCCTTGTGGCAAGAAGTAGATGCTGTTCTTTAGAGCCCTTGGCCGCCGAAAGCCCCCAGAAGGACCCGGAGATCAGAACATATCGGGCAGGTCCCCGAGACCTCCATGCCTCCAAAAAACAGAATACCATGGCCCCGAGGAGCCTTCACAAGTCCTGCTGGAAGGCAGAGTTTTTGGGGCGGTGCTGGGACAATATCGGATGTTTTCGGGGGAGGTTTCGGGGTAGGAGGCCGTGGCTTCAGACTCCGTGTCGCACTTCGTAGGTCGAGTTGCTTGCAGGAGCGGTTCAGATTCGTTTTTGCGCGTTGGTGCCCGGGGCTTTCAGGCTCAAGAACTGCAATGAGCTCGTGAGGATCCGACAGCTGAAACCCCCCTAAACCGTTCCACTCATGTCAGTGATATCGGCCTTGCATGCACTCTTCCTCTCAGGGCCTTTCTCTGTCAATGTACCGCCCGAGCGCTGCCCCTTCCAGAAACCCCCCCACAACACCGAAACCCCCGAAGCTTTGAGTCTGGAAGAGCTTTCCTCCAAGAGCAGAGAGGAGTTCCTGAGCATCATCTTCAAGTCAGACCGGGGCTCAGGGCAGCTTCGAGAGTCCAGAAATGCCACGGCTTTGTTCAGGTGGTTTTTTTTTCTTTTTTCTTCCTCTTGCTTACAGGAAGATTTAGGCGCAGGGTACGGGGACAGGGCGGAACCAGCCAGGCGAATTCAGAGCTGCAGGTTCCAGCTCATGTAATGGGGATCATTTGGCGTGGCCTTCGCCAAGGAGGAGCGGGAAAGGTTTGGAAAGCTGCCTCTGGATGCTTGCCGCAGTCTCAGGGGAGGGGTTGCCCCATGCCATCTTTTCGGTGACATGCACATGATGAGAATTGCTGATGATTCAAGTGTTCGGCCTCTGTGGTCATTATCTTCTTTTGCGCGGCTGATCCGAACGGACTCGATCGGGCTGCCTCCATCCGAATCATTTCAAGCGCCATGCCACATCCACGTCGCATTCACGACATGGAGGTCACGCTTAATGATAGTTAGTAAGGACCCTGCAGCGTCTTCCACGCAATTGCCCATAAGCAGCTTCATGTACAATTTGAAGCCACTCAGGGGGTGATCTCCTCTGCGCACCCACGACCTGCGCAGTAGTGGACCTTTTGAGACGAAGCTACTTCACCTGATGTGTAATCAGGACCCAATTCAAATTCATGTCTTGCAAAGTTCGAGGTTCGTGGAAGGCTATGGCCTCAATTGGGTCATGTGTCATAGTGAGACCCGCCTCAGTGCTGAAAGCCGTTCCAACGATAGTCATGTCATAGCATGAACACCCACAACCCTTCGCAATACTCTTGAAAATCATCAACACCCCCTAAACCCTCCAAAATGCTATTGTGGCTCATGCTCAAGGATTGTTTGCTCAAAAGTGCTCCAGAGGCCTCAAAGAATCTCTGGCGCAGCTTTCCAAGGCAAGCGAGCTGCACTTATTCGGCTTAGCAGATACCTGGAAGCCTCCTTGGGATCATCGACTCTTCGGAGTTGCTGGCTTTTTCACTATTAGCTTTAGCATGTTTTGCGTTCGGGAGGTTTAAGGGGGGGCACGCAGGGCCTCTGATGCGGAAGAGTGTTTGGGTGTAGGTTCTTTGCAACGGCTCCAAAGGCTCGTCATCGTGATCAGACAGGTTTCCAGAGCGTGCTGGAATCCTTGGCGCCAAATCCTGAGCCTGCGCCATTGAGGCCCACGAGCCCGAAAGTGGAAAGAGGTTCAGAGAGTGGCTGAACAATACTGATAGAACACCGCAGAGCAGCTAAAAAGACCGTCTTAAACGCTGCAAGCGTTTATAGTATCTTATAATGCACATAGTATCTTACAACATCTTACAATGTCTTATAATGCCCCCTGGGGAGCATGGCGAGGAGTTGAAGTGGCCTGCCAGCATGCCCTTGTACTCCATTGGCAAGACCACGGCGCCCGGGCTTGCACAGATGGCCGGATGAGTTGAGGGTCTAGTTTTGAGTCGGTGTAGGGTTTACAATCGGGTCTAGGGTTTGGGTTATAGGTTTTAGTTTAAGGCTTCCACTGAGTAGATGGATTTGTGTTTCGTGCAAGCGACAAAATGCAACACTACCAATGCGAGCCCTCAGCCTCCTCACCCCGGTCCGGAAAGTCGCAATCCTCATGCCTTATCTACAGGTCTTCTTCAAGCAGGTGGCCTATGAAACCATCGAAGGCCCGTGGGTCTGGGCAGCCCTCTTTGCTGTGTATACTGTCTACTTGAGTCCCGATTTGTTGTGCTTGCGCGAGCCGCAGCCACTCCATTGAGTACAGTCATCGGAACATCCTCTTTGCCATTTCGGGGCCGTTTATTTCGGATCGAGATGCATGAAGCCATCTATGCCCAGCGTCGTCTGCTTGAACTGACATGCTCGGTTTGCATGTCAGCACCTTGTCTGCATGGTGCCGGAAATATCTTTCGGCATTGGGGTTGATGCACTGTCACTTGGGAGGCCTTTTTCCCGCACATTGCTCTTTCTAGCTGCAGTGGTCCTGCTTGCAGTAGTGGTAAGATACACCCCTAACCCTTTCCTAATTCTTAGACCCCTCAACCCGTAAGCCCTAGACATCAAACCCCATTGTCAGTTATGTTGGTCCAGCGCCTCAGCCTTTGCAGCAAGCTTGAGCGAAATCTTCTCAGGGAGCTCGGGTCTAGAGGGCCTTGGGGTTAGGGTTTAAAGAGGGCCTCGGGGTGTTAGGTTTAGGGGGCAGCCGTAAACAAAACGGTAGAGGCTTGAATAGCTAGTAACTAGTGATGCTCCTAATTACGGTTCCTTATCACAACCATAGTCTAGTAACACCAAACAACCATATTTAAATCAGTATGAGGCAACCCCCTGATTCTTCCAAGCCGAGGCTGTGGATTGGTGGACCTGAACCTGGGTTCTTCTTAAGGGTATTTTTGGATTATTGAGAATGGTTAAGGAATGCATATTTAGAGTGCTGTTATTCTGGTAGCTCGCACAACCTGACACAACCCTTGTAAAACTCACGTTTAGTTATATTAGGTTAGTTTTTTGTACCGCAACTTGTGCGAGCTCTACCTTGTTCCAGCAACTCATATATATATATATGTATATGTATATGTATATATATATATATGCTCTCCTAAAGCGACGTAAGTTCCAAAAAGTGTAACTTAAACTGAATTTCTTCAAGCCCCCCAAAACCGCCTTTAACCCCCCCGTCCGTCGGAAGTGTGTTCTACAGATCCAGGAAGTGGCGACTGCATGGATTTCTTGAAAGACGCAGACGACCGAGGACGCAGCTTAGGGTTTAGTCGGGCTGAGCTTAAGTCAAGTCGCAGTCTGCCCTGAAAAAATCGCGGTAGCACTATTGTAAAGGGTCTAGGGCTATGTGTGTCTTGGAAGGCTGAGACTGGAAGCTTTTGGCCAACTTCACATGGCGGGCTTCGCGGGTTTGAGGTGCTGGTCGTGTGTCGAGGGCTCCATGTCGGGTTGGGGATCAGGGTGTCGTCGCGCATGTGGTCGCTTGGTTGCGCGGTTGTTCGTGCTCGCTGTTGCAAGGCTGTAAGCATACTCGCCCGGAAAGAGTCTGTGGAGAAGCATTGCCAACAACATCACGACAACTGTGGTGCGAGGAAGAAACAAATGTAATTGACATAGTTCACTTTAGTGTAAGGCGAAGAGACGAAGAAACTCTCTGCGTATTAGTACTGACTTTGAAGATGCATGTGCACCAGTGATGAAACCACGTCGCACCAAAGGAATTAGCAGCAACACCATGCATGCGTGCATGTGTGTGCAGGTCTTTGTGTGTTTTTTTCTTGCATGTAGGTGTGCAAGATGGATGGATGGATGGACGGGTGTAAGAACAGAAGTAAAGGCAAAGACCAACCGGGAGTGGCTTAGGAGCAATTTCGTCTACTGCGAGGCTGTCCACCGGTTCGTAGACAGTGCATTTCCTCCAAACAAAGCATCCTTGGAGCAGAAGCATCTTTTTGCGTAGGTCCGAGGCTTTTAGGTGTTTCCGGGTGTCTCGTGGGCCTGAGTCTTTGACCAAAGTTCGGGGTCTACCCACATGATGCAGAAGTTATTGTTATTGGAAACCTAGGCATCGCTGGGGCCAGCCCGACGGTTGCCTCCGTTGGACATCGCATGGACTCGTGTGAGCAACATTCGCGGGCAAGGAAAGATAACCCTCTTTGGGCATTCCGCCGCCGGCTCTTCCCGTGAATATTCAAGCAACGTGCGGCAAGGCTCCTTGGGCAACTGCTGGCTCATTGGGGCCTTGGCCTGTGTCGCGGATTTTCCCGGTCATGTAGAGATGCTGCTTGAACCTTCAACTCTGTCGGCAGACGGACGGTATGTGGTTCAGCTTTACCACACCGAGTCCGGCATCCCGGGTCGCAGCTGACATTCTGCTTTGCCTTGTTTCTAGCATTACCTACCTCTCTCTCTCTCTATCTCTCTCTCTCTCTCTCTTTTGTTCATGTTCTGTATGAACATAGTCACACAATAAACATGTATGGCACACTGTATGACCTGTATTGCAAGCACACCTACGTTGATGTCCACTTTGATGGTAGATTCGTGCTGTGAGATGTGTGGCGGCGAAAGGTTGGCGAGCGATTGAGATCGATGACCTGGTGCCCTGCTTCTCCTTACCTTTCTGGGCCGGCCCTGGCAGCTTTCTTGCAGGGGACAAACCCTGTTTTTCACAACCTGTGGAAGGCGAAGTGTGGTCCCTGCTCATGGAGCAGCTTAGCCGAAGAGATGGGTTCCGGGGATTTAAGGGTGACTGAGAGCTTAAAGTAAACTTCTCGCCTGTGCAAAGTCAGAACAACAAAGTTGAACTGAGTGGGGGCTGAGAGCGACAGAGAGAGAGGGGAGAAACGGAGAGCCAGAGGGCAGAGCAAGGGGGTCGAAACACGCCAAGCTGATCCACCCCAAGCAGACCACCACAGGAGGGCGTGCTCCCTTAGAGGGGTTCGGCCCTGGCTCTGCGAAAGCAAGAGCCACCAAAGGAACCAGCGAGAACGCGCAAGCAAGCAAAAAGCAAAGAAGCGACCGGCGAGGAGAAATGCCTGCATCTTAAACCCCTCCAGAACTCAAACTCAAACAACCGTCTCTATCGGGTCAAAAAACTATAGCCTCAGGAGTCCGAGTTGCCAGCGTCCAAACCCATTGAACCAAACCCAAGGAAAGCCTTTGCCAAGCTGGCTGGGTCCTACGGCGCTTTGGAAGGCGATCTGATCTTCAACTCGGACCGTCTTAGGATGGAGCAAGCTAGAAGTGGGTTGCTAGGTCGCCGCCGATGATCACTTTAGTAGTCGTACCCCTAAACCTAAACTCCATGCTTCTCCTGACGCCTCGATTGAAGAGCTGTTGCCAAATGTAGTTTATTGTGGTCCAAGCATGATATTCCAATAGATCTGAGGCAGCCCAGCTTCGGAATGAACTAGGTTGAGCGTGTGTTCCCGAAGCCCAGAAGTCATTGGCGGGTGTTGAGGGCTGGATCAGAGTCTTTTGCCTGCATCTTGTTTTCTGCGGGTTGACAGGCTTTAGGTGGCGGGGTGGATTGGATGATGTTTGGGATGATGTTTGGAAAAGAGACCTGCAACTACTTAGAAAGAACAGCCCAGCACACAAATGAACAAGTTCTGCAAATGTCTCTTGACGAAGCTGAGCCGACCCCCAGCCCATAATCCATGCGTGCTGAAGTCTTCACGCAACGTGAAGCTTTTTGTTAGCAGGGCTTGGAATGCACAGGTGGGGTTCCGGAGCTCGCCTTCCAAGCGCTGACGGGCCAACGCGAACAACTCCGGTGGCAGCGGGAAGGAGGGCAGTGGAGGTTGGCCGCGCCTCAAACTTACTGGGGTCTCTTTGTAATACAGGTGTATAGGTGGGATATTCGTACTCTGGCTCTGGCAATCCTGGACCATAGCGCCACGGCGACCCTTAGGCCCTCATCGACACGCAGGGCAACGGTATAGTTCTGGCATCGGACCTCTAGCGAGAGAGCTGTCCAGTTGAAGAGTTGTTGCCCGAATCTCACGAAATCCCTGCAGGAGGCTTCGTTTCAAGACGCCCATCTGGTCGAAATCACATGTCAAAGGTGCCGCACTGGAAATCACCAACCGGACACTTCCTCTAGAGCAGTTCTTTCTACGCCTGGCATACTACGAACAGGCGAACTTCCTCCTGGCCGCTTCCATAACCAAAGGGGGCATGACTGAACGACGCAGGGATGATGGCCTCATCGAAGGCCATGCATATTCGGTGTTGGAGGTTCAAGAAGTACATAGCTTACGATTCATTCGGCTGCGCAACCCATGGGGCAAGGAAGAATGGAAGGGTCGGTGGTCCCGCGGGTCCGATGCTTGGAAGCTCCACTCCCATGTTGCGCGAGACATCTGCCAACGTGGAGGGCAAAGGCTAGACAGTGGACAGCAAGATGGATCTTTTTGGATGCTTTTCGACGACTTTGCCGCCTGTTTCGATTCGGTGAACGTCTGCCCTGCCACCATGCCAGTGCCGAAAGCCTCGCGCTATGCGAAGTCGAAGAAGCGGAGCCATGCACCGGTCTGCGGGCGCTGCAGTCAGCCGGTGGAGAGTTGCTGGCTGCTTGTTCGTGGCCACGGCACTGAACCGATCTCGTCGGTCGGTGCACCGGCAGGTCTTGGCTGGGTGCGTCTTGCCGATGGCGACCTCTGCCAGCTTTGCCTCCGTGCGACATCGCCGGCCCGACGTGCCTTCTGGCAGGGCGCGCCTGGTGGAAGTGGCATCGCAGGAATCCGAGAAGTTGAGCTGACTCGGCGTGTACCGGGTATTGACTACTTTCCCTTCGAAGCTGGAGCTGGGTGCTCTCCCCCTCTGAAGAGACCTCAGTGTGACCTGGGGCCCTCCTGCACACAGCACAGCCCCGCGCACTTTGCAAGCTACGATCATCCTTGGATGAAGCCAACGCCCGAGCTTGTCTTGAGCCGAACCAAGCGGGCCGAAAAAGCTCCGCAGTGCAATGCACGGGCACTTGCCATGTGCAATGCCGCTATGTGCAGTCAGAGTTGCATGCTCGCGCCAGGCATGCGGATGGCGATGCTTGGAAACTCAGCCAAGAAGATCCAGGTGCGTTACGAGAATTCAGTTTGACTCAGGAACTGCAGCTCGTTGCATCTATTTGCAGCTGTACATGTTTCATGCTTGACCCCTGTCTGCAGCGTGCCTGGCGCGTCTACATCTTCCGCACCATCTTCGTCATGATCCGAAGCAAGGCCATCCTCGTCCAGGCGGTTGTTCGCAGGCACGGAACGTGAAGGATGCACCTTCCACGTTTCATGGCGCCTTGGTTGTCAGTTTGTTTGCGCAGGTATCTGGCACGCGTCCAGCTGTGGAACCGCATGAAGCCCGGGCAGCGGAAGCGCAGCCGATTGTTCCGGGCCTACATCGCCGCCAACCCCGGGGCAGCCACGGAAGACGGCGAGGTGGACTCGGAGGATGAGCGGGAGGCCGAAGCAGAGCGACAGAGGCTGGAGAAGCTGCGGGCCACGCGAGAGGAGCAGGAGCGGCAGCGGCGAGAGCAGGAGCAGCGCGACAAGGAGGAACAGGAAAGGCTCCAGAGAGAGGAGGAGGAAGAGAGGAGGCGATTGGAGGAAGAGAAGATCCGCCTTGCCAAGGAGGCCGAGGAGCGTCGCCTGGAAGAGGAGCGACAGAAGCTGGAGCAGGCGAAGCTCGCAGCCGCCGAGGAAGAGCGGAAACGAGCCGAGGACCTCCGGCAGGAGGCGGAGAAGGCGTGGCAGGAGGAGAAATCCGCCATACAGAAGCAGCACAACGAGGAGCTGCGCCAGCTCCGGTCGCAGCTCACCTCGGCCAAAGATGCTGAGGAGCAGCTGCAGACCCAGCATGAAGTTGAGGTGGCCAAGTTCAAGCAGGATGCCGAGACCCAGGGAGCTGATTTCCAGCGCCAGGCCGGGCCCCCTTGAACGTGGGATATGGCTCACACTTGGTTCATAATGGTTCATAATGTACACATAAGATTTATACATATATAGATAGATAGATAGATCTATCAAACTATCCATCTATCTATCTACCCAGCCGTCCATCCATCCATATCCACCCATCCATATCCATCCATCCATCCATCCATCCATCCATCCATCCATCCATCCATCCATCCATCCATCCATCTGTCCATCTGTCCATCTATCCATCTATCAATCTATCTATTTAACAATTTACCAATGTAAATGAGTAGTTTCAGGTTGGTAGGTTGATTGGTAGGTTATTTACACCTTGAAGTCCATGGGGACCTCGATCTAAACCCCGGGACCTGACAAGGCCAGTGAGTTCCAGCGGAGCGAGGCGCAGCTCAAGGAGCTCCGGGGGGTTTCGTGCAATTTAGGGGTTTAGGGTTTAGGGGGGTTTAGGGTTTAGAGTTTAGGGTTTAGGGTTTAGAGTTTAGGGGTTTAGGGTTTAGGGCAGATGCAGCAGAAGAATGGGACGCCCGATGCCTCCCCCCTCAAAAAACAACAGCGAGAGCACAAACCATGAATCCGGCGTGGTCTTTGTATCGGTGGGATCAGATTATTTGCCCGAGATCGTACACAAAGATGTTGATGGCCTTAGTGTTTTTGCTGAAGCCGACTTTGCACCCAAGGGCGTAGGCCTCTGCCAAGGCAGATCAACAAGCTTTCGTCTTCTTATACTTCGGACTTGCTAGACTCCCTAAACCCTAAACTTCCTAAACCTTAAACCCTGAAGAACCGAAAGTCCGCAACATGCCCCTGAGCCGAGAAGCAGAGAGTCTCGCGCTGCGGTTTCATCTTAGCTCATGGGTGGTTCTTCTGGCATGAAGTCTTGAGGTGCTAAGACTTCTATTTGTTAGGGCTACAGCGAGACTTGCTTGGCGTCCAGATCCATGCAGCACATGGCCAAGAGAGGGGAAGAGAGGCGAATGCACCAGACATGGTCACAAGCATCAGTTGATTCTCGAGAATGCGGCACCCTGCGGCTCAAGGGCATTGCAACCAGTACTGTAGTGTCCATCGTATAGATTAGCAGCAGCTGCGCAGGTCCCTGCATGTGCACTACTGCACCTATAATGAAGTGAGGTTACTTGGCTTCCTTGTTCCATCCAGGACTTCTAGAGCCATGTTCTGGTGCTGCGTGGAAAGCTCGCCAAGTCCGAGGGCGGCCCATATAGAAGATCCAGGAGTCGCAGAGGAGGCCCATGAGGGGTTGGAGGAGATACCCTCCCGTCAGAGCAGCCAAATCTCCGTGAATGCCATGCCAGTCCTCAGCGACGAGGATCACCTCCGCATACAAAAGGCTCGAATCGGTGAGACGTGCGAGACCCAGGATGTGGAAGTCGTCGACCTGCCGGTGCAAACGAAGGAGTCGCTGTGCACGGAAGACTCCGGCAGGAGACCCGGTCGCAGAAGCAAGCTGCTTGGCCGCGCGGCGGAGGCTCGGTGGAAGCTTCGCCGAAGCGAGCTCGAGATGCAAAGAGAGCTCAGCCGAACGCTGAAGAGCACACTGTACCTAGCCACATGGAAAGGTACAGATGTTGTGATGAAATGCGTTGAGGTCCCGGAGACTTACGACAAGAAAGACGAACCACAGCGAAAAAGTTCCAAGGAGAAGTTCGATTTAACCGCATCACGTCCGCTCCATGCCTCGGAGGTCAACCAGGACCTTCTGGAAGAGTTGCTGCACGAGATCGAACTCCTTTCCTCGCTGCGGCACCCAGACTTGGTCCTGTTCATTGGAGCCTGCTTGGACAGGGACTCTCCTGTCATGTGCGTCACCGAGTACATGCCTGGTGGAGATCTGGAGCGCCACTTCATGGCCATGCGAAAGAAGCACCAGACGCCGACGTGGCGACCACAATTCCATCAGCTCTTGGAGTGGAGCTTAGCTGTTGCGCGTGGCCTCAGCTTTCTGCACACCCGAGAGGAGCCGATCGTTCATCGGGACCTCAAGCCGCTCAACCTGTTGCTGACAAGACACGGCGAAGTGAAGATAGCAGACCTTGGCATTTCGAAGATGATGGCAGCCGTGGTCGGTGACGTGTACATCATGACCGGTGGAGTTGGCAGTTGGCTATACATGGCGCCCGAAGTCGTCAGGCATCAGCAATACAACGAGAAGGTGGATATCTACGCCTTTGGCCTCATCATGTTTTTCATGAGCTCCGGACGGCACCCTTTCCACGAGATATCCAAAGATCCAGAAGTTGTTTTGAGAGAGTTCTCCTTAGGCAAAGAGCCGAGGCCCAACGTTACCGAGTGCCACATGGCACTGCGAAGCCTGATGGCTGAAAGTTGGCATATCAGCCATCAGCAGCGGCCATCGGCTCAAAAGATTGTCCTCCAATTGCGCGAGGCTGCGGACAACTACACGCCACCTGCGTGCTTCTGCGGCCGAGCTTGAGTTTCCTGTTATACAGTTGCTCGGCTCAGTATCTCGAAGGGATCGTTGGGAAGTCCTCTGAATATGTGGCTCAGTGAGAAGATATGGGGGAAATGAGACAGTGAACAGTACACGGGGCGGCGGGGTGATTGCAGTCAAGCTGCCGTCATTCTCACAAGGCCCTCTGAGAATGCTGTTGCCTTCGGTTGCACTTATCTGGGGTAAGGGCTAGCTCATCATCTGATTACCTTAAGTACTGTTAATCATGTATTGAGCATTTGCGATACATGTCCTTAGCCTGGTGTAGCATCTGGCATCCACGTCGTATCACATCAAAAACATGTTTCACGCTATCTTCTCCTCTGAGATCACCTATCTACTAACTGTTAAGTTATGCAAAAAGTCGGCACTTTGTCCACTGTTCTTTTGAGCATACTTTAGGTACAGTTTTATGTAAGCTCAATGTGATCATATCCATGTAGTGTCAAAGCGATGACACGCCAGTTCTTAACCAATGAAATTGAATACGCAATCTTCAGTTGCTTTTGCGCAGCATGTAGCCACAGTTCATGTTATAGTACCGGTTGGTATTAAGCAGCGGTCGCTGAACTGACTTGAACGCGTGATTCATAACCGCTCAGAACGTTCAGGTAGTATCACTACCCTTCTATGGATGATGTTTGAAAGCTGTGCTCATTAATCAATATCAGGTGTAGATTTGGATAGATGGCTATTCAGTCCGCCTAGTTTAATAAACAATTATTGAATACACAGTAGCCTATTTACGGAGGCCTTGTGAAAACTCTAGCGAGGACTTTTCGTGAAGAATTATACAATGACAAGAACTTGAACACAGTATTCATGTGAGCACAACTCCTATCATGCTACATGCAGCACTACATGCATATACTATCAATTGCTCGTGAAACTTTCATTGGATCGAATGTTAATGAAACAGTAACCAGCTTAACTTCAAGTAATATCAAGTAGCATCAGCTACGTGAATGCTGGTTACACATGCATAACCTCTGATGAGTTATGACCTGTAGGTTCTTTACATTGGTGTCTAAATTTTAACTCAGCACTAGGTTAATAGCAAGCAAAGTTTTTGAACATATTGAGTTCAGTGCTACATGAATATGGTATGTTGGGCAGGGTGTGTGAACTTAAGGCCAGCTTAAGCTGCGATTCACATTTCATATTATGGCTTGCTAAACGGATTAAAATGATGGTTACTCCTAGAAACACCTCATTAATGAACGTTAGTTAGGTATCAGACGAGCAGATAAGCAACGTTAAACTATGTAGAACCTACATACCAATCTATAATGCTCCAATATTTGCTACACATTGTCCAATATTAAATGCCGAACAAGTGTTCGTTCCGTATTAGGTCAGAGTTTTGGTCAAAAAGATTGAGCACTACCTGGCACTAGCAATATGACATACAACCCGGCATCACGAACATAGTACTTCAAATATGGGTAAGCGGGAGCCAAAAAATTATGGGTGAAGTATGAAGATAAAGCTATGCTATATCCGCTCGCCACTGACAGATATTTGATCTTAGCACTTGGTGCTCTTGCCACTCGGGTTCGAAGGTCCTGGCTACTTTCCTAAGTCGAGGTGTTGGGTTTGCCTCGGAGGATGTAAACCTGCAATATACATGGTGCCACATCCCATGAAGGAACTGGGCAAATTATCACAGAACTGGACACCAGGTTTTCGTGCAGCATATGTAGCTTTTTAACATACTACACGTGGACATGCTGAAATGCGATGCTAATCGATACTTGCGGTGTTTTCGGCACTTGTACTGTGTACAGACATTAAACATACGTGCTCCCTGGAAGCAAAGACAGGGCCACCACAACACGTCCTTCTCTGATTCCAGAAGCTTGTCAGCTTCTGATACGATCTCTGCTGTGCTGTATGCCTTTCGGTTGCAGGTCGTAGTGCAGGAAGGTATGAGCCTGGAGGTTGATAAGCACTGAAGCATTAGCTGGAGGCGCGAGTGACAAACTAGGATGGCTATGCCCTGAAAGAGTAGCCATAAACCTCTGTAAGGCCTAGAGGGTTAAAGTTGGAAATGCGGAAGTAACTCTGACAACCTTAAGGTTTCGAGTTTAGGAGGGTTGAGGGTTCCCCAAACCCATGATTTGGGCAACGGAGCCTCAGGGCCAGATGACCTGGAGGGCCGCTTGGCATGCCGAACTGGCAAGCCCGACTGTTGGTCCTCTCAACATCTAGGGGCGAGCAGAGACATGGTGCTTCAGGGTGTAGGGTTCAGGAATGATATAGGTATGTGAAATACATATATATATATATGTGT
>CAJNJA010056741.1:4905-24367 GCA_905231915.1 Symbiodinium necroappetens | reverse complement strand
GGGGCCCCAATAATTACCAATACTATTTTTTTGGGGGGGTTCCTTACTGTGATTATAGTATAATAATAAGCCCCACAACCCTATTCTAATTATTAAGGCCCCTACGTTGGACTAAAGCACCCGGTGCTGTGTGAAGTAACCTGAGAGCCTAAGAGTTTCACAACGCCCCGCCATGAGGCGACCTGGTTGATGGGGGAAAGAAAGACCCCAATCGTCCACTGTTTCAGCAGAGCCGCTGCAAACAGGAAGTGTGGGTTCGTGAGCCCAAGCATCGGTTGCGTTTGGGGTGAGGGGTTTAGGATCAGGCGATTAAAGACACCAGAAAGCGGCTCTTGCGGCAGCATGTTTCTTATCCAGCATATATCTGATGTTGGTATATTGCTTGGATTCGCCGAGGGGCATCACATGCATGCTCCCATATCTCTCCCTTTTCATCGACTCCCTTCATGAGGATGTTCTTCGTTGTCCTACCAGGCGTCATGCAATATAGGATCCCCAATAATTACCAATACTACTCTGCGGGCTCCTTACTATAATTATATAGTATAATATATCCCAAAGCCCTTTTTGTAATTATTAAGGCTCCTACGTTATTCGCAGGAGACCGTGCACGTCGGCCCTGAGGGTCTCGAGGGCTCCTTTTGCTTTGGCAACAGCGTTCGTTACACGAAGGCCTCGAAGCTCATCACCTGTACCTATAGCCTCCATGGTAGTTCCTTTTTGGAGGGCTTGCCTTAAGGGTACCTGTAGCCTCCATGGTAGTTCCTTTTTGTGGTTTATATTTAGGATCCTTTTTGTGGTCTTTTTTGAGGATGCTTTTTGTGGCTTAGATTTAGGATCCTTTTTGTGGTTTATATTTAGGATCCTATAAGGTAATCCCAAAAAAGGAACTACTATGGAGCTTATGGGTAGCTTCAACTTCAGCGTCATCACTTCATTCTTGAGCCGACCGGCTCCCAGTGATGTTATCAACTTCCCGGCTCTTGAGCCCGCAAAAATATCCTAATGCCTGTCTTCTTATAATATAGGTATACTACATGGGTAGTTCTCTGAATTAGGGTCCCTTTTTAGGTCCCCAAGATAGTACGGCACCCTGACAAAAAGAACCCTAAAAGGGACCCTAATTTAGACAGCTACCCATATGATGCGCCCAAGACACTATTCTGAGTAGTAAGGCCGCTTACATAATGGAAGTCCTCGAGCGGAGACCAACACCTCTGCAACCACCGTGCTGCAGGCAGTGATGTCAGCACTCGATGCGGAGCTTCGCTTGATTCTGGACTGGCCAGAGGCAACCTACACACCCGGTTTTCTGCTTGCTTGACTGTGTATTAGTCTATCCTTGCAGTAGTCGGTCTTCACGGAAGGCAGTATCTTCCAGATACTTCGCCCTTGGTTTTGCCGAAGGTTCTGCTCGAGACGGAAGTCATTAGCCTTAGCCTTGCACTTAGCTACGAAACTTCCTAAACCCGAACCCCAAAACCCTAAACTTACGAAGCCCGATTAGAATGTCCCTAAACCCCAGCCCCAAAGCCCTAAACTTTCTAAGCCCCGAACCGAAAACCCAAATTTGAAGATGGACTTTCCCCTACGTACCCACTATTTGGGGCCATAGATCCCTACTTAAGGGTACAGAGGGGGTCCTGGTTGGTTTAGGGTGTTATGAGAGGCTTGGGGAAGAAAGGAGCGTATCTTCGATTGCAATGGTATGGGGTCAGCCTCTGTGGCTCCTGCCACGCCGCGGATTTCCGCGGGGTGCTGCCGGCCAGAGGTGGCGGAGGCTGAGACCTGCAGCGATGCACCTCTGCATGCTGATGCGTACGATGCCTCTTGACTTGGGAGCCTCCATTTTGACCTTGGGTCACTCCCACACCTGCGTTATCAAGGATGGACAGCTGGAGCTGTTCGGCCTATTCAAAGTCTTTGCGAAGCAGAGCGATCTTCCAGCAGACCTGGGCACGGTTCGTGCAGCATCCGCTTCCTTTCATCATATCTGTGCCATTCGCAGCGACGGGCAGCTGACTTGTTTTGGAAAGTACGACTTGGGCCAGTGCGACGTGCCAGAGGACCTGGGAGCAGTTCTAGAAGTTGCCGTCGGCTACGCCCACACCTGCGCTCTGAGGGCAGACAGGCAGGTGGTCTGTTTCGGATACAACGTACAGGGCTCGTGCGAGGTGCCCTCCGACCTGGGTGAAGCTCAGAGCATTTGTGCTGGCACTTTTCATACATGTGTCACTACAGTTGAGGGTGAGCTGGTGTGCTTCGGTGACAATGAGCACGGGCAGTGTGACGTACTAAGTCTGGGGCGGCCCATTCTGGGAGCGTCGGCTGGCGGTGCACATACATGTGTCGTGACTGCAGCTGGACAGCTGCTGTGTTTCGGAAGCAACAGATTTGGTCAATGCGATGTGCCAAACGACCTCGGGTCGGTCCTGTCTGTGGCTGCAGGTGACTCCCACACCTGTGCTATCAAAACAACTGGAGAGCTCGTTTGCTTTGGCAAGAACGACGATGGCCGGTGCGATGTGCCAAGTGACCTAGGAGCAGTTTTCTCAGTTTCGGCCGGGTACTCTCACACCTGTGCAATACGAACCGATGGTCAGCTGTCCTGCTTTGGAGACAATCAGTGCGGCCAGTGTGACGTGCCACCTAACTTTGGAACCCTTCTTGTCAAGTAGCGCCCCTGCCGACGAGCCGATGCTCCTCCAAAAAAGCTGTCACCGGAAGATGCAGCAAGCGAAACGTCCAAGATGAGCTCTGAGGCCAGAAGACGCCAGCAATCTTCAATTTCTTCTTCGAGCTGGACATGCCATCTCTTAGGATATCTTAGTAAACTTAGGTACCGGGATTTCATCACCTTCCGAAGTCTGCCAGGCTAGAGCCCTCTACTCAGGTGCCTTTGCAGGCATTCTTGCAGAACAGCGCTGCCGTAGACCCGCCGACGGATACCTTGGGATGATTCCTGCAGAAGTCTACGCCCCCGGAATCCTCGTGATTGGGTGTTAGGGTTTTAGGCCTTAGGGTTTAGGAATGTTTAGGAGTTAGGGTTTATGAGGGTTTAGGATTTGGATTTAGGGTTTAGAGGGTTTAGGATTTAGGGTTTAGGGATGCGGTCATGGAGCGATCGTTCTGGGGCCTTGGAAGAACCGGTCTGGCCTGTGGGTGACGACGTGTGGCTAGAAGGGTTCGTTCCCCGTAAGGCTTTGGCTTTAAACTTTAGGGTTTAGGGTTAAGGGGTTTAGGCTGTAGGGTTTAGGGTTTAGGGGTCACTGCAAGGCTCCATGAGTCCAATGAGGGTTGATCTAAGCCCCCCTTCTCTTGACTGTGCTCTACAGAGGTGATTTATTCATGGTCACTGTCGAAATTGCCTTCAAAACATGGTGTGCGGGCGCAAGAGCGCGCAAGGGCAGTACCGTTGGTGCATATTAGATCTTGGAACCTGCCAGCACGAACCAAAGCGCTCGCGATGCACGATGGGTCATGTTTTGGTGTTCAAGATACTGAAATTCATGATCATACAAGCTGCAGGCATGAACAACTCGTGCGGGCGCAAGAAACAGGCAAGAGTGCGCAAGGGCGGGCGCAAGGGGTATTAAATGGTCACCCATCGGAACAATAATATCGATCAGTTTTAGCTAATATGTAGTATTATATAACATATGCTCCGACCTTACAGTACCTCCATGGTCCTATATAATATATTAAGCTGAGTACATGGACTCTGAACCCTAAGCTCTCATAGCATCCTTATATAGACGCCTTATATTTCTATATGGGAAAGGGAACCACCAGGGCCAGAATCCATTCAGGCGGTGGGGTGATAAATCCATGACCCTAAACCCCTAAACCCGTTTAAGGTCTGGGGTTTTAGGGTTCTCGGGGTTTTAGGGTTGGAGGGTTTAGGGCTTTTAGGGTTTTAGGGGTTTGGAGTGCGGAGTTCATGCGTTTGGGGTTTTGGGGTTTAAGGTTTAGGGTTCTTAGGGTTAGGGTTTGGGGATTTAGGGCTTTTAGGGCTTTAGGGGTTTACAGTGCGGGGTTCAGGTGGGTTTAAGGTTTATAAGGGTTTGGGGTCAAAAAGCTTCGAACGTAAACAGACTACGCTGCGTGCCATGGACTTGTCGTAAAGCCAACGCCCGAAAACACACTGAAGCTCACACCCTGAATGTACCAAACGCTGCACCCGAAACCCTGCCCTAAACCCCAGAACCACCTACACCTGAAACCCAAAGAACTGATGTTCGATTCCTAAACCCTAAACCCTAAAAAGATTCCTTCAGTGGATTCAGGCACCGGAAGACCAAGAGGTCCGTGCCGCTGTGGTTCAGGTTGAGATTGCAGCTTCAGGCTTCTGGTCTCGGGCTTTTAGGGCTCAGGGCTTCGAGTTTAGGGTTTAGGGCTTAGAGTTTAGGGTTTAGGGCCTAATTTAGGGCTTGGGGTAGAGCCTGTTTCTCAGGGTTGTGTACTGGCGCTGGAAGAGTGGTAAGTGGGCTTTCAGTGGAAGGATTGATATCAGCTCTATAAGCTGTTAGGCTCAACTGCGCCTCGAGTTCCTGTGGAATTGTAGTCCCAATCTTCTTAACCTCAAACCGTGAACCCGAAAACCCCCAAACCCTAAGCCCCAAAGCCTTTGAGGCTGAATCCTAAGCTCCTAGACCCTTAAACACCCCTAAACCCCACATCATGTCTGTGTATGCTGCTCAGGGTGCAGCTTTTGGGGTGCAGTAGTTGTTGATGTGTTTGGGGGTTTCGGCGCGGGCTTCAGGTGTTAGCTCTTATGGGCTGATAAAGGCTCTGTGCGGGCTCACTGGCTTCGGGTTCCGGCTGTAGGCTTCATCATTCTGTGTGTTTAGGGTCACAAGCCCCAAGCTGCAAAATCGAGATGGTTCAAGTCCCCTAAACCCGAAACCGTAAACCCTAAATCCCAGAACCCTGACCGTATAAGTGTGGAAGCCCTAATCAAACTTGAAACCCCCAACCCTAGACCGGCCCCCACCCTCACGTCCCCTGCTGCAACTTAAAACCCAAGGGGTCAAAGTAGTGCTTGCATTACATCGGCTTTGGACAGAGTTTTCCTGGCTTCACCTGCAGGTGGACAGCAGCCAGGGCTTGCTATTGTTGCGGCATGTAAAAGTAATTCTGACGAGGAGCCCCGCGGTACCGAGCGAGCTGGCATCAGGTTTGACCGAAGTGCTCTCTCGTTTGGCATCGGGACGGCCATGTACTGCATTGCCCTCAGCACTGAGTGCTCCACGGCCTCGCATCGGTTCACACCACAGCCTCTTCTGGAGAACTGAAAGAGCCTGGATTGCCTCCTGCTCCTAGGCTAGGAGACTGGTGCAAACGCTGACGAGTACCACCGCATCGCCGTGAGCAATCTCGTCGCGACAATTGAACATTTGCCACTCGTGGAAATAATGCTCAATTGGCCTCGGTATATATAAATATAAATATAAATATACATTTAAATATAAATATAAATTTAAATATAAATAAAAATATATATACATATATATATAAGTATGAGGCAACTTCATTTCGTCCTTTGTGACACCACTTTGGGCGCACGAAGGGTGGCATCCTCCATCGCTTGCCTACAATCAAGCAGCCCTAAGCCTTAAGCCCAAACCTTTTACAATCGGAGCTGCTACGCACTGCACATTAACCCAATCCCCAAAAAGGCCAGACAAGGGCTCCGAAACAAAATGCCTGGATTGTCAACCTTCGCCTTCGCCCAGAGGATCTAACCCAGACCAACCCCAAAACCTCCCAAAAAACAACTAAACCCTGAGCCCAAAACCCCCTAAACCACCAAAAAATCCCTAAAACAAAACCCAACACCCCTTAAACTCTAAACACCCTAAAAACACCTTAAAACAAACCCCAAAACCCCTAAAACCCCCCTAAAACCCCTTTAAGACCCCGAAAGGCCCTGGAAGCCAAACGGCCCCTTCCTGCGCGAGGCTGCCGAACTCAGGGCGGCCTTGGGTCTCCAAGAAAGGCCTGGCCTTTTGGGCTTAGGGGTTTAGGGTAGGGTTCTATGAGTTCTATATTTAGGGGTTTAGGGTTTAGGATTTAGGGTTTAGGGCTTAGGGGTTCTATGGGGGTTTAGGGGTTTAGGGTTTAGGGGTTCTATGGGGGTTTAGGGGTTTAGGGGTTTAGGGTTCTATAGGGGTCTAGGGGTTTAGGGTTCTACAGGGGTTGAGGGGTTTAGGGCAGGGTTCTATAAGTTCTATATATAGGGGTTTAGGATCCTATAGGGGGTTAGAGGTTTAGGGGTTCAGGGGTTTAGGGGTTTATTATTTTAGAGGTTTAGGGTTTCAGGGGTTAGGGTTTCGGGTTCAGGGGTGCTATATAACTATATAAGGGGTTAAGGAGTCTTTGTGTCTTAGGGCTACTTTGTTGCTTTGACGCTGGATCCTTGAGTGCGCTCTCCATCCTGAACCCCCAGGCCTTGTACGTAATGGAGATTCAATCCTACATCCCTGAGCCTTACCTAGACCCTCAGGCAAAAAACTGCTGAACCTTAAGCCCTGAAGCCTCAGGATGCTGCTTCCTGTGAGTTTCGATCCTGCATCCCATAGCGCTCGCGAAGTAAGCCCGAAGCGAGTCAACCCATGTTTAGGGTGTCGAGCCTACTTAAGTTCAACATCGAGCTTCCTGAAAGGATGCAGGTTGCATGCCCAAGCCATGTTACGTCGATAGGCGCGATACCAAATGTAAATAGCTGGCCCCTAAGTAGTTCCTTTTTGGGATTACCTTATAGGATTCTAAATATGAACCCACAAAAAGGAACTACTTAGGGGCCTATGGGTAAACAGCTGACCACTAAGCTGATTACCGTTACATGTTAAGCCACAGAAAATTCTCCCCTAAACCCTAAACCCCTAAACCCTAAACCCCTAAATCGTGAGAATCTCTGGAGGCTGCAGCCGCTGGCTTCCGGCCGGGATGTGTCATCGTTCGACTCGCGGTTGCGCAGCGAGGCAATCGGCTTCGAATCTGACCCTAAACCCTAAACCCTATAATTATAAACCCTATAAGCCCTATAAGCCCTATAAGCCCAAAAAACCCTATAAACCCTATAACCCTATAGACCCTAAACCCTAAGCCCTAAGCCCAAAGCCCAAAACCCTAAACCCTGAGCCCCAGTCCTGGGGCTCACGCGATTTTTAGGAATTTTTTTTGCCTGAAGAACCTGAAGGTCTCAGGGAGCTTCGGGCTTAGGGTTTCAAGGGTTTAGAGGAAGAGTTTCACAGGGCTCCAGGCGTTTAGGGCCGGGGTCTTGGGTTCAGGGTTTTTCGACGGCCTGTTCTGAATTGGTAGACCACCATCCTGTGATCCTTTCCCCATGTGTTGTTTTTTCCCCTTAGCCGCTGAAGCTACAAGGGAGAGAGAGATGTCGTTGTCGGCTATGAAAACCTTTCCTACGAGTGTTTCGTCGTCTGGGATGAGGGGGAGGGGGAGGGTTCTGAGTGTGGTGGCCGTGTGGCCAGACTTCTTCCCCAAACTCGAAATTCCAGATTTCAACATCAAAGTGGCTTCTGTCTGTGGCCTCTGTAAGAGGCTTTAAAAGACCTGCACCGCACTTGCAAAAAAGCTGCGGAGCATTTCTGAGAAGGTGCGTCTGCTTCGGGCTGCTGCCGCTGGCTCACTGGCTCCAGAGCTTCTGGCCGCCTGGGGTCGCGCGGTCCTTGAGCAGTAGTGGGTTTAGGGTTTAAAGGTTTGGGAGGGTAGCAGTGGTCGCGGAGTGCTGATGATGACAGGTAGCCGGCAACACTGACGATGTCATGCATGACGAGGCGTCAAAAGATTTTGGGAGGTAAGGATGTTTATATGTGTCATGGCCACGGTGGTGATACTTCATCATGCTGATGATGGTACTGGTTGTATGGACGACCTGATCATGAGGGAGTTCTGAAAATAGGCATAAAGCAGCGACTTCTTACAGAGGCGACTGCTGCTGTTCGTAATGCGCGTTCATGCATACATACATGCTTACATACTAAACATGCTTACACAATAAACATGCATGCATGCATGCATGCATGCATGCATGCATGCATGCATGCATGCATGCATGCAGGTATGCATGGTGTAGGGTTTAGGTTGTTGGGTGTTAGGGTTTAGGGATGTTCAGGGATCTGCATGCTGTTTTCGTATGTATGTATGGGTATACGCAGATTTCTACATACAGATGTGACATCTTGCTGCAGAAGGTGCTGCCGCTGGCGAGGCGGCGGAATGTTGGCTACTGGAGGCAGAGATGCTCAGCTGCTAAGGATTTGGCTTACATCTACCGAGTTCCTTGGGGGGTTCCTGTTCCTACAATCCTGTAGGGGTTCCCCTAGTCCCTGCTCCCTGATACAGCTTAGGTATTAAATTTTAGAAGTGTTGGAATGTCTAGGTGCAGGATGTTGGTTCCAGATATTTGTTGCGCCGCATTGCGGCATCCCTCGGCAGAAGCTGGGCTCTTGTTCACGAGGAACTTAAGTTTAAGTAACCATAAAAAATATGAGTCCTTTAAGGGTAAGGGTTTTGGCCCAAGTCTATACCATATGCGGCTACGGACCCTTGGGGTAAAGCCCTAGTAAGGGACCACGTAGGGCCTAAGCAGCTCCCAGAAACAGGTCTAGGAGCTCCAGCAAGCGGGTAGTTCCTGCTTTGAGATGGAAGGGATCAGAGTTCTGGGTTGGGGTTATATTGGGGATTTATGGCGGGTTTTGGGGTTTAGGTTTTGGGGTTTATGGGGGGGGCTATAGGGGGTTTAGGGTTTACGGCTCAGTTTAGGGCTTTAGCGTTTGGACTTGGGTCAGGCAGTTCCCCGTCTTGGCCAGTGCCACTAAAGCCTCAGAACCTTAAGAAGCTCAGCCCTCGCATGCGTTGCCCCAGAGGCCCCGGTTTTCGTGCGCTTTGGGGGGCATCCGCAAGCAGCCTCGCGAGGCTTCCCTAAACCGGGGCTCGGTTTCTTAAGCGAGCAGGGTCCCCAAAAACCCTCTGAAGGGAGAACCTGGCGGCAGAATGACAAGGGACCATGCAGAGCCATTACTCTCGAGAGTGATCGAAGAGCAGCACCGGTAGCATTCGCACCATGGCAGTTGCTCAGCTTCGCAAAGAAGCACTCGCGATCCTGGCAGCAGCCAGCGAGGAGCAGCAGTTCTTCGCAGCCGAACTCAAACTCAAGTCTGCAAGGCTGTTGATGGAAGCCCAACATGCCAAGGCCGAGGCCGAAGATCCAAAGCCGGCAGAGGGCAAGAAAGAGGCCGAGCTGCCAAAGCCGGCAGAGCCCAAGGCCTCAGTAAGTGAGGTTTCCTTATGATGACTAGAAGATAGCCGTAAGCGCGTGGGGACCCTTGCTGAGTTAGGCAAAAGTACAGAGGATTTATGTTGCTACTGAGACCAGAAACCCCACGCCCCAAACCCTCATGTAGTCGAACCTTCGTAGAATCCCTTAAAAGGAACAGTCGAAACTCTCATTTAATAGAAACCTTATTGACTTCCTGAAAACGAACCCCACACACGAGAAGCGCATGCTCCAGTTTTCAAGTATCTACTCCAGATCCCAATGCCACGAAAGCTGAATCCCAACTGGTGAAGGTCCGGGGGGTTTATGATTTAGGGATGTGTAGGGAAAGTGAGGGATTTAGGTAGAGTTTAGGGCTTAGGGTGTAGAGCTTTGGGTCTACAATTTAGGGTTTAGGGTCAAGCACCCTACATCTGGCGGCAAGGGCCTCGAATCGCAAGCCATTTCCCATAAGGGAAGTGAAGAGAAAACAGCGAAGCAGTGTGTATAATGTTTAGACTTTTTTGTTGGGGGGATGTTATATATATATATACATACATACATACATACATACATACATACATACATACATACATACTCTGTTTATATACCACGCAGCCCCAAAATAGTGTTGGTAATTCTGTAGGCACCTATATGGCTGGTTCTCTAAAGTAACTTCCATTCTCAGGTCCCCAAGATAGTACGGCACCCTTATCAGCAGGACCTTGAAAGGGACCCTATTTTGGAGAGCTTTAGAGAACTACCCACGTACTGCCCTTAAAACAGAAACCCTTTAGATATCCCTATAGGGCCCTTTAAGGAACCCCTGCAGATCCCTGTAAGTTTAGAGAACTACCCATGTTAGATACATTGCAGAAGCACCAGCCCTTGCATACATGTAAGGGCCGCTGCAAGCCCTGAGGGCCCCTTCTTCCCCCCTTAAGGCGGTTTAGGGGTTTAGGCGTTTAGGGGTTTAGGGTTTATGGGTTTAGGGCTTAGGGGTGTTGGGTTTAGGGTTTATGGGTTTAGGGTTTACACCAACCCTATAAGTCCTAGCACCAGACTTCCAAGCCGTACTAGTGCACCTCTACGTGTGACGCTGATTATATAACCCTGATCTCCACACCGTAAACCCTAGCAAATCACAAGGATCTGCCCCTCACTCTCTACAGCCTCGCCAGGCCTCGCCTGAACCAACTCGGAACCCTGACTTTGTGCGCCACCTTTGCGGCGCTACACAGGACACTGAGGCACGCATGTTTGCTCGGCTTCTAAGTAAGAGAAGCGTACAGCAATCGGACTGACTGTAGGGCCAGCCATTCCAACAGCGATCACCAGGCCTTCATCCAGAATCATGATGACATGTAGGCCTGAAGTCAAGCCGCAGCAATATCGGGGTCGAAGTAACGAGTAGAACTATTAACCCTTATGGGGTTCATTAGTACAGTGATGGTAGAACGCACCCCAAAAGCTCTCATTCTGGCTCCGAAAGCCCCCAAAGCTGGAACCCGACTGGCCCGAAAGCCCGAAAAGTCCCAAACCCTAAGTTAAGGGTCCATGTACCCAAGTAGTAAAAACTTCAGCCTCAAAGCCATCCCTCTCTAGGTACTTTGGGGCCAAAGTAATGTACTCTTTGGGTACATGGACCCTTGGAGAAACCCTAAGCCGCGGAGGCCAGAGGCCCCGAAAAACTGATGCCAAAGTTAATATTAGGGGCCTTAACAATTAGAATGGGGTTTGGGTATATTATACGATAATTATAATAAGAACCCCCAAAAAACCTTATTCTAATTATTAAATGGGGGTATATTATACTATAATTATAAAAAGGAACCCCCCAAACAAAAAAAAAAAATCTAATTATTTAAGGCTCCTACATGACCAGAGCCAGGCAGGACCTCAACACACGCGGCGGCCGGGGGAGGCGATCCCGGGTTTGGGGGTTTAGGGTTTAGGGCATATAGGGTTCAGGGTTTAGGGTACAGGGTTCAGGGCTTATAGGGTTTAGGGTTCAGGGGTCTCTGTCGGGTGAAGGGTTTAGGGTTCAGGGCTTTGGGTTTAGGGTTCAAGGTTTAGGGCTTAGGGTTTAGGGCTTAAAGGTGTAGGGTTTAGGGTTCAAGGTTTAGGATTCAGGGTTTAGGGTTTAGGGTGGGCTATGCTGTGCTGCAGTCATCTGTTCCAGCAAGTGTGTTCCCTTGCGGTCTCAGTATCATAGTACAATACTAGACCTCGAAACCCTGCTCGAGTTTTATGGCCCGTATGGTTCAGACTTTCTCTTGTTTTGTTTACACGGAAGGCTCAGGCTCGACAGCTGACAGGAGGGCAGCATGATGCATTTTTTGGTTGGTTTCCGGTTGTGATCAGGCTTAGGATTATTGATTTATAGGTTTTGTTCGGGTGCAGGGTTCGGCGGACCTCAAGAATTGTATTTTGCAATCACGCGAGCTTCGTAGGGGAAGGATTTAAGAAACAATGGCTGAACTGAGGACGCCTAGTCGTGTTGCTAACTTTTCTGCCTCACCCATGATAGCTTTGCCCTGAGGGATGCCGGACAGAGGTCTTGTGATATATCTGGCACGTCATGGTTTGGTGCGTCAAAAACCCTAAACCCTAAAGCCTTGAGCCATCCTATGCCCCAAGTCTCGAACCCGGACTCCTATGCCCTAAATCAACGTACACGACACAGACACGGAGTGCTTTCTAGCGTCGCTACATCTGTAGATGTTGGGGCTGCTCAAGATTTAGGTAGTTCCCTAAATTAGGGTCCTTTTTGATAAGGGTGCCGTACTTTGTTGATGACCTGACAGGTTAAAAGGGACCCGACTTCAGAGAACTACCGATATAGCCGAGAGGTCAAAGCACTGGTGGCTGAATTCCTCGGCCTCGCAAGTATTTCAAGCGGCAAATAAGATCTGCAGGTTGATCATGAGGGTTTAGGCTTTAGGGTTTGGATGCAATACAGTACAATCTCCAAAGCATGCTAAGTAAACTGTGTGGGCATGTAGTCTGAAGCTCCTTCGGCGTCTGTGCTGCCGGATCTTTCACACAGGGCTCGTGTGAGGAGCCCTGTGTGGGCTCGAGCCCTGCGGGGGAAAACACGGTTTAGGGGGTTCGTTCCGGATTGGGCTGAAATAGCAAGTTTCGCACACAACTCAGCAAAGCCATTCTATGGACATCCAGAAAGCAGATTCGTACCAACCAAGAAGCATATCTTGCAAACCAGAAACCAGTAGACCCAGTATAGCTCGTATTGACAAACTGTCGCTGCAAGCTCGGCCATGTCTGCGCAGCATCAGTCTTGGAAGTCTTGGGACAGCAAGTGGCCTGGCAGCCTTTGGGTGTCCGGCACAGCGGGGGGTTTTAGGATTTAGGCTTTAGGGTTGTATTCCGAAACCTTCAACCCCAAATAGAAAGCCTTACAACCCTAAGCCCAAAATCCCTAAACCCGATAAGCCTTATTCCTAAACCTTAAACCCTAAAGCCCTAAACTTCACGACTTGTGTGTGGCGTCTCGTGGGAGTCCCCAAACAGACGGTTCCTAGAAAAGCCCGCGCTTCTTTCGCCCTCACATGAGCTCCCTAACCCCCAAGGTACCTACTATATAGGGCCCTAGGGGCTCTAGTACCCTATATAGTAGGTACCTGGGGGGTTAGAGCTCCATAAGAGAAGTCTTTGAGGTGAAGGCTGTGGGGCTTTGGAAGACCTAAACTGCAACACTTTTAGGGGTTTACCTGCAGCCGAAAAGACCCAGCTTTTGTTAGAAGGGTTCCTTAATATGGTTTCTACAAATATATAGTTCCTTAAAATCAACCTTAAAAAACGGTAGATCTTTTGAGCCACAGGTAGGGTTTAGGGCAGAAGCCCCAAGAAGCCTGAGCCTTCAGAGCCGTTTCAGTGTCCCGAGGCTTCCAGAGAAAATCTGGAAAGTCCCGTCAACACCACCGGAGATCCTCACCTACGCGAAGGCCTCTGGGATTCCTTAATTTGGATCCACGTAGCTATAAACCTGTGCCGTTTTTTTCAGGGCGGGTGCGCGAGTTTTTGCAGTGCCTTACAGGGCTTACCTGTGGGTTTGCAACGGTCCATGTATCTAGGCTTGGAGGTTCATGGGTAGGTGGTGATAAGTAGGGTAGCTGGAGTCATATCCCACATTAGTGGACTTGTAGGCCCACTTTGTAGCTAGCCATGAACCTCCAAGTACAGTCTATACTACTCTAAAGGCTTTCCTATGTGGCTACTTTAGGGTCAATTTCTGCGATTCTGTTCTGTAGGGGTGCATGGACCCTGAGGGTGTGAGATCTGCGGAACTTGCAGGCTCCGGCTATAGTTTGCTGATTCATACGGTTGATGATATCAATCCTGCATTTACCTTAAGGATCCTTAACTATGGGAATTTATGGTTTTCCTTGTTATGGGTAATGCAGGATGTATATCATCAACAGTATCTTCGTTCTTCATACACGTGGAAAGGGCCTCCTGATGGATTTGTTGAGGGGATAGGGGGTGGAATAAAGGAGGCCATGACGGGTTTGCCTTGGGTCTACCTATAGTTTCCATTGTAGTTCCTTTTTGGGGTTACATTCTAGGATCCTTAATATAGAATTGGTTAAACCAAAACAAGGAACTACAATGGAGGCTATAGGTACGTTTTTGGGGGATGGAGTAGAGTTCTGCTCTTCGATCTGGCCGGTGGTGTCCTTGTGGCTCGAGACTCTCACAGAGCTTTGTGTTTAGGGTTTAGGGTCTAGGGTTCAGGGTTTAGGGTTCAGGGTTCAGGGTTTAGGGTTCAGGGTTCAGGGTCTAGGGTTTAGGGTTTAGTATAGGTCGCTGGGTCACATGTTGGAGCAAGGGTTTAGGGGCTTAAGCAGCAATGTGCTTCTGCTACGCATGTTTGTGGATGCGGCCTGTCATTAAAAGAGGTTCAACAAAATCCAATTACAGATCCGGTGTACCCCTAAACTAAACCCTAAACCTTAACCCCTAAACTAAGCCCTAACCCTAACCCCTAAACTAAACCCTATAACCCCTAAACCCTAAACCCTAACCCCTAAACTAAACCTTAAACCCTAAACCCTAACCCCTCAACTAAACCCTAAACCCCAAACCCTCTGACCCCTAAACTAAACCCTAACCCCTAAACTAAACCCTAAACCCTAACCCCTCAACTAAACCCTAAACCCTCTGACCCCTAAACTAAACCCTAAACCCTAAACTAAACCCTAACCCCTAAACCCTATAACCCCTAAACTAAACCCTAACCTAAACCCTATAGCCCCTAAACTAAGCCCTACACCCTAAACCCTATAACCCCTAAAACAAACCCTAAACCAAGGGGTCTTAGGAACCTTGGAACCTCTGTGCCCCCGCGCAGGCCCAGGATCGGAGCCGTTCAAGGCCGCCACAGGGCCACCCGGAAGGCCCTCTTCTGTCGGGGCTTTAGGGTTGGGGGTTTAGGATTTTAGGGTTGAGGGTTTCAGGGTTTTAGGGTTTGGGGCTTAGAGTTGAGGGTTTACGGCTTAAGGGTTGAGGGTTTAGGGTTTTAGGGCTTACGGTTGAGGGTTTAGGGTTTTAGGGCTTAGGGTTGAGGGTTTTAGGGTTTTAGGGCTTAGGGTTTTTAGGGATTTGGGGCTTAGGGTTTTTAGGGCTTAGGGTTTCAGGGCATTGGGCTTAGGTTTTAGGGTTTAGGGTATTCGGGTTCGTTTAGGGCTTAGGGTCCAGGGTTTACTGGAAGCTACCCTGCATCTGATATGTTGCGTTTAACTTCTGCAGGGCGTCCAACGCAAACCCGAGCTTCATATTTGTTCGACGCAGTGGGTGGGATGACGAAGCTTTTGGCAGTGCCTATAGACAGCATGTGAGTGCTAGCAAGGCTGCCTGGATCGACTGTAAATATACTGCTGCTGAATTGTAGTTCAGCACGTGCGACGAGTTAGTGGTTTTGAGGTCAGGTTAGGGGTCTGCAATCGAGTTCAACCCGGGACTACATGCGCCGTAGATACACCCCCCCCCCATACAACTAGTAAGACTTGTGTCCTTGGCAGGCCACCAAAGGCAAGTGGTGCACCAGCAAGCGTCTTCGCGGGATGCTCATGCGGCCCATGCAGCTTCTGCGTTGCAAGAGAAGCTTTTCGGTGAACAGACATACCTGACTCCTGTCTGCTTTCCCGCAATATACCAGTTTTGCCTCCCAAAGGAAACCCCTCCCTCTCTGCTTTCTACAATTTGCAGCCCTCGCTTCCCCAAGCGAACCTCGGACATCAAGGTTCACCACGCGAGGCCGCATGTCACCCAGGCTGCGACTAGGCCAGTGCCACAACCCAACCTTTTCGCTCGGAGGGCTTGGGGGTTTTTTGGGGGTTGGGAGCCGAAGGTTCCTTTAAAGGTCTCCTTTAAGGCTTAGGGTTGAGGGTTTCGTTTGCTTTGGGTACGTGGCTTGCCATGTTTGGGAGCAGCTCAATGTCGAAAGTGGTCCGTGCCTGAATCGTTGTCCACATCTTGCCTGCAATTCCGGGCCAGATTGGTCAAACACAAAGTGGCATCAAGCCCTAAACCCCTAAACCCTAAGCCCTTGCACTTGAAATCAGAGCCTAAACCGCGAGAGTCAGCTCTCTTCAGTTTCGGGTTGACTAATCCTGAAACTCTAGCAGCTCACGGGTTGTTAAGCCCATGCAATATCCCCTAATATAGGGGCCTTAATAATTAGAATAGGGTTTGGGGTATATTATGCTATAGTTATTACAAGGAACCCCCCAAAAACCCTATTCTGATTATGAAGGCCCCTACATTACAGCCCCGGGACTCCTCGTTAAGTCAAGTAGTCGGGAGGAATGCAAGCATGCTGACACCGAACACAGCGCATTTTCGTCGGGGTGCGATGAAGAGCAATGGCAGTTCCGGCCCGAGACAAGCTTGAAAGTCCTGCCATGTTGCTGATGATCAAGACCCTACACCTTACACCCCAAACCCTAAACCGTATAAACCCTATAAGCCCCAAACCCTAAACCCCAAACCCTAAACCGTACAAACCCTAAACCCAAAGCCCCTAGACCCCTAAACCCTTAAACCCGTAAACCCCTAAAACCCCTAAACCCCTAAAACCCCTCAACCCCTAAACCCTATTCAGGGTGTGCAGGAGCCCAGAATGTCCGGCCAAAGAGTCGGCGATCATCCAAGTATAGGGTTTAAGGTTTAGGGTTTAGGGTTTATAGGGTTTAGGGTTTAAGGTTTAGGGTTTAGGGTTCATAGGGTTTAGGGTTTAAGGTATAGGGTTTAAGGTTTAGGGTTTAGGGTTTAGAGTTTAGGGTTTAGGGTTTAGGGTTAGGGATTTAGGGGTTTAGGGTTCAGGGTATGGGGTTCAGGGTTTTGGGTTCAGGGTTTTGAGTTTAGGGTTTGGAGCTCGATCAAGGTTTAGGGTTTAGTATGGAGTGTTAGAAGCAGTCCAGTGCCGCTGCGTGGGCTATCGAGTCTTACCCCGGAACGAGAGAAGACATGGCGGTACCCAGACCTTTCAAATTGCCTCAAGTACGGAACATACCTGCAGTCATATCGGGAATCCTATTGTGATATTCTTGTATAATTGTTGGTTTATGTACGGTCTATACCTGCTTTACAGAGTTGGCTTGGCTGCCATTGAGCGTCGTGCATCCCTGAATCAGGCCGGACCTCTACCCCACGACCATGCCTGGTGCCTTTTCCATTCTGGAGGTAGGTGTGAGAGTTGCTGCTAAGTTTATCTCCTGACTGCTTTTTAAATTTCACCTTCTAGCGATTAGAAGGATGTTGCTGGAGGTATTGGCGATAGTGCTCATGACGATATATGTCATTGGCCATCCAGGGTCAGCCTGGACGCTGCACCAAACCAATACCACCCCTACCTACTCACCCTCTTCCGAAGGCCAGTGACGATATTGTTTGTTCGGTGAAGGCGATTCTGATACCGTAGTCGAGGCTGCTCGTGATAGCACGGTCAGGGTGTTGCGGGCCGCTACTGTAGCGCTGATGATGCTGGCGGTTCATGACGATAGCGCAAGGATCGCGGAGGCAAGCTGTAGCTATACTACGACGTGCTGTTGTTGTGTGCGCTTTCGCCCTGCAAATGCTTCGGCTGATGCCACTACTGCTGCCGCTGCTGCTGCTGCCGACGACTAGTGCTCGTGGTTGTGGCTACAGTGGCCATGTTGTCGCGCACTCATAATTCTTGCTGCGCTTATAATGTGACGGATTGCCAGCCGCATAACGCTTGTTCGATCCGGTGCTTGTCTTCGTTAACGGGCAAACGTGCTTCCGTACAGTTTGTACAATCTGAGCCGCAACATGACTGCCAATAATCTCGTTGATACATGCAGAGCTTCGGTTACATCACGCCGTCTTCCATAGGACTACCGCAGCCTACATCCTGTGATTAAGGTGGCGAGCAGTCAGGTGCCATAGAGACGTGAATGTATGCTTATTTTAGTCCTAGGGGGTTTCTGAGCTTCTACGATTTGGTAGTCATAACACCGTCTCATATCATGAACATAAAGCTCTGAAAGCCCCAGCACTGCAACCGCAAGCCCTGAACCCCTAACCATAATGCATTAGAAAGCTGTAACCTCTTTGACCTCAGCCGTTAGGGGCAGGATTTCAGGAGAGCCCACACAGCAGCAATCGAGTTGTTGTTGTCATGTCCAAGTTCTTCGTGACGCCCATGCTTTGAAGCGTCGTTGCTGCTTTTCAAGACGTTCAGTGGTTGAAGTAGTAGCATCATCTGACAGTTTCAGTATCCCTAAGGCTCCATGTGCCTATATCGTAATCTTTAACTTTGACCTTAAAGCTTAAGGGCAAGCACTTCAAGGCTGTCAACACCCTATCAATGTCCGCAAAGGCCCCAATAGAAACCTAGAACAGAAATTGTTCTACCGAGGACGCGACGCTTACGGCCGGGCGGCGACGGTGTGCCGGCGATGTGGGCTGCCTCTTCCGGATCCACGCGTGCTGCCGGGCGGATGCCAGTGTCCGACATGGAACTCGGCCTGCCCTTGAGGTTTGATTGCCACGGTAAAGGCTGTGTGATGAGCGGATGCATGGGTGCTCGCCTTGAGGAGCTCACCCTGTCATATATTGCTTTCCATGCCTCCACTCCACGCTTGCGCGAGGATGTTCGGCTTGTGTGGCCTGTAAGTTTGAGTCGGTTTACAAGTAGCCTTGCTAGGCCGACTTATGTGTCGCCAGAGGCTGTCTCGTGGATTCGGGTTGTTTTTCGCAACGCCTGTTCGCTACTACCTCCTCTGTATAACTCATGGTATATCTCATGGCGAGGTATATATCAACACATCCCCCTAAACCCGAACTCCCAAGCCCTAATCATACCGCTGGGTCTGCAGATTTTTTCCAGAACTGGGGTTGTAACCCGTTTTAACTGCATCTGCAGACAGGTTAGGGTATGATGAAAGGTAGTTTGGGGTTCTAGGTCGGTTTGGGGCTCTTGACAGTTCTGGAGGATCTGGATCTGGCACCTTTCTGTTGAGGGTTTAGCGGTTTGGGGTTTAAGGTTTCGGGTTTAGGCAGAACAAGGAAGTTAATTTGACCTGGGTGAGACCACCCTACTCACCACGAAGCATAGCTCAAAACTGACCAAGGAGGCTGCAAGACTGGCGTGATATGCACCAACCGCCACAGACACCGGAAGCCTGGAGGTGCAGCATCACATACCTTGGCTTTGCTGCTGCTTCTGCTATCGCCACATCTTTGCTGCTTGTGCTGCGCCTACTCCTGCTCCTCCTCCTCCTCCTCCTCCTTCGACTACTACTACTACTACTACTACTACTACTGCTTGTACTACCCCTGGTACTGCTGCTACTGCTGCCACGACCACCACCACGACGACGACTAGTAGGACGACTACTACGAATGCTGCTAGTTCTCCCACTACTCCCACTCCTACCATTGCTGCCACTTCTGCCACTACTACCACTACTACCACTACTACCACTACTACCACTACTACCACTACACTACTACTACCACTACTACCACTACTACCACTACTACCACTACTACCACTACTACCACTACTACCACTACTCCCACTACTACCACTGCTACCACTACTACCACTACTACCAATACCACTACTACTACACTACTGCTACTACTACTACTACTACTACGACTACTACCACTACTACCACTTCTACTACTACT
>CAJNJA010056730.1:0-19800 GCA_905231915.1 Symbiodinium necroappetens | reverse complement strand
AGAGCCCAAATACCCCTTAATTAAGGAATGTACCTTAAATCATACTATGAAGGAAGGCCCCTATAATTTAAGGCATGTTCCTTAATTAAGGGATATTGGGCTCTTTGGGCAGTAGAACCCTGCACCACAGCATCCTCAACAGACAAAAGCCCGTGGTGCGGGACTTTGCCGTTTCAAAGGCAGATCTTGCAACTCAGCCCCCAAAGCCTTAACCTACCAAGGCTCATTGTTTATGTAAGAGCCTTAATGATTAGACTAATTATGAATAGGGTTTGGGGGTACATTCTACAAAAGAAAAAAAGACAAGGAACCCCCAGAATGCTATTGGTCATGATTTAGGCTCCTATAGTAACCCAGACCCCCGGGAGGATCCAAAAAGTAGATCCCTTAAGGGGCTTCCTAAAAAGCACCCTTCAGTAGTTAGGCTCCCAAATTAGAAAATCTACTTTGTAGATCCTATCGGGGGTCTGGGAATCGAAGGTCTATGGATGAAGTTGGGAGCCTCTGGAGCCTCTGCGTAGCGAGTGAGGCCCCTCCGAAGCGGAGATAGGATCAATGTAGAAGCCTAAATGTTTAGGGCTTAGGGTTTAAGGTTTAGGGTCTAGGGATAATTACCAAATATTGTTCCTGAAGGGCTCCTTCTTTTAATTGTAGTATTCATGGGGCCCCCTAAATTTTTTTTTTTAGGGTTTCGGGTTTACCTGTGACCGAAAAGACTTACCTCTTTAGGGTTCCTTACTAGGTTTTCTGTATATAGTTCTTTAAAAAAAGTAGGTCTTTTCGGTTGCAGGTAGGGTTTAGGGATAATTACTAATATTACTCCTTAAGGGCTGCTTCTTATAACTATAGTATTAGGGGCTTCTTATTGTTAAGGCCCCTAGATTACGGAACTTCGCGAGCAGGTCAAAGGCATTAGGCGCAGAGGGCTTTGGGGTTCACAAGGTTTTGGATTGCCCTAAACCCTAAACCCCTAAACGCTAAACCGTGGGAGTGTGCCATGAAGACCGTTGCTGGCTAACTGCTGATTGCGTCACCTGATATGGTTCATGGGGTGCAGAAGTTTTCTGGATCTTCATTGCGCGATCAGGGGTGCAGCTTCGGGACAACTTGAGCCAGAAAGCTTTTAATGGGGCTGGCATGCTTTTACAAAGGGTTTGTGGGAGAGGGTCTGACAGTTTAGGTTTATCAGTCCTCTCCTCCATGCTCCAGCAACTCTAATCATGAACCCTTGCCCTATAAACCCCTAAACCCAAGACTGTGGTAACTCCCCCTGATAGGAACAATCATCACAAGGGACACTGAAATCCCAAACCTTCTAAACTCTAAGCCACGACCTGATTGCACATCAGCCGAAAAAAGATCTAACAACAAAAGGCGCCCTGCAAAAGGCCTATCTCAGGCTTTTGTGAGGGCCTCCACCTTTCAGATTCTTTTGAGGCTTATGTGGCACTTTGATCCCCGCAACCGCTGCGCCCCCCAGGTCCTCGCATCGTCTCGCAAGCTAGCTCCATGTCGATCAAAGCCTGTCCGTTGTATCGTATGATCTTATCTCGTTATGCCTTGGCTTCCTAAGCCCAGACCACCGGAAGGATCTAAAAAATAGATCCCCTAAGGGAGTTCCTTTAAAGTACCCTGAGTAGTAGAGGCTCCCAAATTAGGGGATCTACTTTTTAGATCCCTCCGGTGGTCTGGGAGGGTGTAGCAGGTTTTCGAAAGCAACAACTCGGTTCCGAGTTTGAAGCTTTCGACTGCTTAAGGCTTGCCGAAGTCAGAGCTTAGCGGTTTTAGGGTTTAGTCTTTAGGGTTTAGGGCCTAGTCTTTAGGGGTCTAGGGTTAGGGGTTTATGGCTCTAGGATTCAGGCTTCTAGGGTTCTGCAGAGCTAGCCCTGCTGTGACAACAATCTAAACAATGCAGGCCCCAGAAGCTGTCCTACACAACTCCTTGGCTTAAGGTCCTTTCAGGGGTCTGCTGGGAACAGCTTTATAAACACGATTGTTCATATAACACCATGAAAAAACTACAACTCTCAAAGTCTTGCCCGTAAACTTAAGTAGAGGGACTACAGAGCTTAAGCAGTGAATCTTATCTAAGCTCTAGCTGTGGCCCAAAAAGCCGTGCTAAGGAAGTATATATAGAAACCCTCATAAGGTAACGCTGAAAAGGTAGGTCAATCCGTCTGCAGGTAGACCCAACATCTTCAGGTTAAGGGTGTGGAGTCGGGTTAAGGGCTTCTGGGGTTAAACCCCAGAGCCTGGATCTTACCCCGTTTCGGAAGCTCTAGCAGCCCTTGATTTAAGAGCATCCATAGACACACTTCCATCATCACGTTGCATCAAGCCCGTGAATGATCACGCAGACGTAGACCCTGTACCGCAAAGTTTGAGGCCTAAACTCCAACATTCCATCCCGCAGCCAGTTCCGAAGGTTACAAGGCGTGGTTTTGAGGGTTGTCGTCAAGGCATCCTGCCCAAGCCCAACAACCCGTAACTTCGGAATAAACCTTGAATGCTAATATCATTCCCTCCCCAGCTCCCCCTCATGCATGCATTCCTTAATCGACGTGCATTAGACTCTGAACTCTAAACCCCAATATAGGTTTGTTAATGATTTGAATCGGGTGTTGGCGGATATTCGAGTATTTTTGTGCCAAGTGTTCCGACCCCTATACTACTAACGGAACACTAAACCCTCAACCACATTCCGACCCCTATATTATCTAAACTAAACCTTAAGCTGCAGAATTTCAGAGCAAAGAAACGCACTGCAGGAGCGCCACAGTTCCCGCGAGCTTCAGAAACTTCCTTGGCTCGCTTTTGGACTTAGGGTCAATGCTGGGGTACCCCAAACCCTCAACCTTAAACCTTTGTGGGATGTTCTGGAGTTAGTTCCGTTATGTGGTGCTGCCCAACCATCCTGGTACGACCAGAGCGAATTTTAGTTAGTCATAGAAATAATAGTAGTGGTAGAGTAGTAGCAGCAGCAGCAGTAGTAGTAGTGGTAGTATAGTAGTAGCAGTAGTTGTAGCGATAGTAGTAGCAGTAGCAGTAGTAGGTAGTAGGTAGGTAGGTAGGTGGGTAGGTAGGTAGGTGGGTAGGTAGGTAGGTAGGTAGGTAGGTAGGAGGTAGGTAGGTAGGCAGGTAGGTAGGTAGGTAGGTAGGTAGGTAGGTCGGTGGGTCGGTGCGTCGGTGGGTCGGTCGGTCGGTCGGTCGGTCGGTAGGTAGGTAGGTAGGTAGGTAGACAGGAAGGAAGGAAGGTAGGTAGGTAGGTAGGTAGGTAGGTAGCAGCAGCAGCAGCAGCAGCAGTAGCAGTAGCAGTAGCAGTAGCAGTAGCAGTAACAGGAGCAGCAGCAGTAGCTGCAGTAGCAGCATGCTTGCTGCCCTGACGTCGAGCTCCTGAATGATCGCGCTTTAGGAGTCCGATCACACCCCGCGAAATCCGCCCCCAACATGCTCGCCCTGTGGCGGGAGCACATTTTATGCACAGCACGGGAGGCAGAAATGCACGGGACTATGGCAGGAAGCCGATGCACACCCCCCAAAATTCCCCAGGACTGGCGGGAGCACGACCCCAATTTTCTCCAAACCTGGAAATCGTTTAGACCGGTGGCAGGTCGAAATCGTGGGCACGGCTTAGGGTTGAGGGTTCCAAAACAAAAAGAAGGCTGTGGGATCTAGATCTAAACTATGTAGTGGTAACCATCATTTTCTGAGAACTTGTTTCCGGAATTAGTGGTCAAGCTTTCAACGGATACTAAACCTTAAGACCACCAAGTTTTGAAGGTTGGGCAGTGTGAAAGAAGGACAATCGAGGCAGAACCCTTTGAACTTAAGCAACATGAAACTGTCTTGGTCTAGTGAACTCTAAATCGTCCCGGAGTGTCATCAAGTTCAGGGTTTAGGGGTTTAGGGGGACAGGGCTTTAGCGCCTTAGTTGGACAACTGAATGGTTTTGCGCTGTTTTGGGGTCTATGTCGGCGGCATTCTAGGAAATTTTCAGGTGGGTAGTTACCGCTATAGGAGCCTTATAGAAGGTCTATATACCTTATAGAAGCCTTATAGAAGCCATATATACCCTAAACTCCCCACCTGTAGTTTCCTTTAAGGCATGGCTTGATGTAAAGGCCAAGCCGTAAACGAGAACCCTGTGAGGCCCATTGGTCTCTCGGTGTCGTAGACTTGGTTTCCCAGTAGCCTCTTTTTAGGGTTTAGGGTTTAGGTTTTAGGGTTAGGGTTTTAGGGTTTAGGGTTTGGATTTAGGGTTTAGGGTTTCTTGGTTTTCCAGTAGCCCCGTAGAAATAAGGGTGCCCCTCGTTCCTACTAGTTGGCTTTTAATAAGGGAGCCCGAAAAGAACAATTGGGCAACAGGCTCCTACTGGGCAACCTAGTAAACATGGAACGCAAAATTACACTGCTCCTCTGCCTCAAATAAACCTCAGCGCCTGACTCACAACAGCCCTGAACCCTAACGTCCCTAATCGTCGCTTCGCTGGTCAGAATCTTTCAGCTTCGCTTAAGAAGCCTCGGTTTAGGGTGTTTAACCCTTACAAGCGACATCACCAAAAACTGCACAGGTTTGTTTATCTTCGGGGGATCTGTAATCTATGAATATCTATATTAAGGACCACCAGGTATGAGACCAGTACTCACTGTTCAGCTCTACTTTTCCACAGAAGGTAAGCAGGATTCTTGAAAACGCAACCTCAAACGTATCAACAAGCCCTATAGGTAAGGCCTCTGTACCCCCAAACCCCTCAACACATTCAAAAGTAGGATAACCCTAGTGAGAACTGAGAACTCCACGAGAAAGCTTGCTACTTTATACGCCTAAAGCCCAAAACTTGAATTGAGGTAGGGGCCTTAATCGTTCTCAAACACCATTTTTGGGGTATGATCTACTACAGCAAAAATAAGGAGCGCCAAAATTAGTATTGGTAATTATTTAGGCCCCCAAATTAGGCCCGGTCTCCGTTCTGAATGCTGCTTTCTGGCTGCATCGGACTGGAGACCTGGCATCGGAAAGCTTGGAAACCTGATCTCGGGGGTTTAGGGTTTAGGGGTTAAGGGTTTTAGGGTTTAGGGTTTTAGGGCTTTAGGATTTAGGGTATCGGATATCGGGGCCCGTATTAGCCAGAAATCGTGATCCTTGCAAGGGTTCCTTTTAAAGGATCCATCATGGCACCTACTGCTTAGGGACCTTAGTCACCAGAATAGGGTTTTCGGGATATGTTATACTAAAGCCGTCATAAGGACCCCCCCTCCCCCCGGCCCAAAAATAGTAATCTGGAGGTGGGACCGGTCGGACTAAACTAGTGATATGGGACGGTTTAGGGTTGAGGGTGAAGGGTGTAGAGTTCAAGGTTCTGAGGGTTTTCAGGGGCTTAGGGCTTAGTTGTTCGGGTGTTAGGCTTCGAGGCTCAAGGAAATGGAGGTCGGAATAGTTGATCATACTATCGCCTCAATCCCTATACCAGTATATTGCCATACGGTACATACCCCACAAAGCTGTTGTAATTTTGAGGGCCCCTTTAGCAGGGTCCTTAATCCTTTATCTCCTAAGCCCTAAACCCTAAAAAGCGCAAAACCCTAAACCCTACTTACACCAGAATGAGGATCCCTTCAGGGTTTAAGGTCTGGGGTTTTAAGGGTATCTCCTAAAGCCAAAACCCCCAAAAACCCAAAAGCCCAAATCGTCGTGCCTTGCGATGCCACTGCTGCAAGCCGCGCAGAGACTGCAGAGAGCTTCTGGAGTAGGCGCATGACCTGCTTTGAGAAATAGGGGTTTCGGTGTACCCAGATCTTCGCGCTTGGGGCTTGGCCCGTGGTTTAGGTTTCAGGGTTTATACTTAGTTGTTGAGTTCATAAGCTCAAACAGTGGTGTACACTTTCAAACCTATAAGAGATCAGATTATCCCAAACAGCTTAAAGTGCAGAAATTCAGCTCCTAAGTATAGTAACTATATATGGGTAGTGCCTGAAAATTAGGGTCCCCTTTTCTTCGGGAACCCAAAGAAGGCGGTCGCCCGAGATGAAGCAGCGGGGTTATACGGTTGATGATCTAAATCCTGCGTTACCCATAATAAGCAATCTACCATAATTCCCATAGTATAGGGTCCTTAAGTTAATGCAAGATGTATTTCATCAACAGTAATTAAGAGAACTACGCATAGAGAGCGGACAGCCCTGCTGCGAATGTTTTTTCGCTACCTCTGCAAGGTTCCTGCAGCTGCAGTTTTGGGATTAGGGTGTAGGGTTTTAGGGTTTAGGGTTTTAGGGTTTTAGGGTTTAGGTCCGGAATTCCTAAAGTTTCAGGGAAACGTGCCAGAAGTATCGGGGTCTTAATGATTGTCATAGCGCGTCTTAGGTTCTAGTATAATATGCATGAGTCTTAATGATTATCATAGGGTCCTAGCATAACTTAAATTTGGTATGTATGGGCTTGGGTTCTAGTATAACTTAATTATACCGTGTATGGGTCTATCATGATTATAATAGGGTCTTAGGTTCTAGCACAATATACGTATACCGTGTATGCCTGGGACAGAATATTGATTTCTTTTCCAGTATTTTAGTAGAGTATACTATAACATCATAATATAACATACTAACATACTATAACATACCACAACATACTATAACATACTACAACATACTACAGTATACTACGCATGCCCGAGAAAGAATATGGGTACGTTCTTTTGGCCGCTCGGGACCCGAGGGACAGGCTTCTCCCATGAGGGCTCGTGAAGGTTCCTTCTATTAAATGGGGGTTTCCGAAACCAGCGGCCCCTAGTATAGTACCCTAATTAGTGGGATCCTTATTAATGATTAGGACCCCAAAATAAGGTACCCTAATTTTGGGAAACTCCCAAATTGTAGGGAATTATCCTTTGTTTCTTGGTAGAAATATATTATGGGTAGTATGTTATGAGGGTATAATAGTATGGTTTAGGGTTTTGGGGCTTAGGGTTTACAGTTTAGGGTATTATAGTACATTACACTAGAATACATTATATTATAGTCTCATATTGTAACATAGTATGATAGTGTTTTATACTGCAATCTAGTCTCATGTACCCCAAAGCCCTACTCTAATCGTTGAGGAGCTACAGTCACGGCTCCTCCAATACGACTTCCGCCGACCGCAACGTCGAATCTTTGGGTTTGCAGGGGACCTTCTGAGCCCTTGCTGTTCGGTTCTGTGTGTAGCTGTCACCACGTCCACCTACAGGAAGAAGCAGGCTTAGGCTAATCAGCTGAGTCGCACTCACAGAGTTTAGGGGCCATATTGATTAGAACAGGGTTTTGGTGCATCCTATAGCACAGCCATGTAGCGGCTGTGTAGGGCTGTACGTGTGTGTTGCTACAAGAGTTTCAGACAAGTACAGCCAGACTAGCATTCCAGTAGGGAATCAAAACTGTTACAATGAGGTCCACTGACGAACTTATTCCAAACACAAGCTGCAAAGCTTCTGGAAATTGCGGCCAGGAAAGCAAGAAGTGCCAACATAAAGCGACCTCCACGAAAACAATGCCAGACGAAACGCAAGATCCCCAAACCCTAAACCCCTAAACTGACACCCTAAACCCTAAACCCCTAAACTGACACCCTAAACCGTAAACCCCTAAACTGACACCCTAAACCCGAAGCATGTCTTGTCCCACTCTGTAACTTTTTTGAGCCGACGACAGGGGAACTACAGAAGAATAGCTTTAGGGTTAGGGTTTAACGTTTACGGCTTAAGGTTTAGCTCAAGCCTAGTTGTTGAGCTCATAAAGCATAAAAATGTGTACACTTTCAGTTCTATAAGGGGTCATATTCATTATCCCAAACAGCTTAAAGTCTAATAATTCAGCTCCTGAGACCCTTAACCCTCAACCCCCCTAAACCCCCTAAACCCTAAACCTTCTATAAGCCCTAAACCCTAAACCCCCTATAAAGCCCCTAAAGCCCTAAAAAGCCCCAAAGCCCTAAGCCCCCCCAAAAAAAAACCCGGGCCTTGTCGCTCTGCATGTCCGAGTTTTCCTTAGGCTTTCGGGGGTTGCCGAGGCTTTCACGCTTTGGTTCTTCGTAGGGAAGGGGGGAATGGGATTTTGGGACTATTTTTGGGGTTTAGGGTTTGGGGGGGAATGGGGGGAATGGGTTATTGGGACTACTAGAAGGGACCCTAAGGGACTATCATAGGGATCCATTCCCCCATTCCCTACTAAGAACCAGGGAGTTCGGGGGGCAAGCTTTCTGCTTCGGTTTCGATTCAGCCTAGGGTTTTAGGGTTGAGGGTTTAGGGCTTACTCCCTGGTTCTTAGTAAGGAATGGGGGAATGGATCCCTATGATAGCCCCTTAACATCCCCTATGGTAGTCCCAGAAACCCATTCCCGCCCTAAACCCTAGGCCCTAAACCCTAAGCCTTATAGTAGTCCCACCATTCCCTACTAAGAACCAGTCAGTCTTTAGGGTGTCATCTTCCTAAACCCTAAACCCTACACCCTTAACCCTAAACCCTCACTAACCCTAAACCTCCATTCCCTTCTGAGAACCAGTCAGTTCTGGTTCGGTGTCGATTCAGCCCGAAGCCTCCCAAGGTTCGATGCTCCATGAACCCGAAGGGTCAGGGTTTGGGGTTTAGGGTTTAGGGTCAGGGTTTAGGGTTTTAGGGTTTAGGGTCCAAAAGGGTTGAGGGTTTAGGGTCCGAAAGGGTTGAGGGTTTAGCGTCCGAAAGCCCCGAACCTATGAACCCGGTCGAAACCCTGACAGGCCCTGGCAACCCTTTCAGGTTCGTCACAAGGACATCGCTGGAGGTTTAGCCTAGGGTTTGTACGTTTTGTGCTTAGGATTTGGGGAGAATAGAGTAGGGTCTACCAGGTTAAGATGCATTAGGACGAGTAGGGTATGCTAAGTGATTGTCATGCTGATTGCAATATGCAAGGTATTCGTGATTATCGCCGTTGCTGCCGTAGCCGGGCCAGGACAAGCTTTGTTCCGACAGTTCCAGTGTCGTTTCAACAACCCTAAACCCCAGGCCACGGCATTAAAGCTAGTTCAATTCTTTCTATACACACCTAACCCTAAACCTAAACCCTATACCTCAAACGCTACACCCTAAAGCTCAAAACCCTAGACCCTACGCCCGATGAACCAGGAAGCTTCCATACCTGCCTGTCACAGGATGTTGAGGAGAATGCGGAGCCCTGATTCATAAGCACCGGTTCTTTATCTCTAGTGTTCTCCTTGTAAAACAAATATGCAGCCTCTTTGTCTTCCCGTTCAGTCTTAGCAATTTCTATTGTTTTTTTGGCGCGTGCTGTCCTAAACCCTAAACCCTCAACCGTGGTTTAGAGCTTGGAGGCTTATGATGGAAGCCCCAAAACAGTTACGGCACCCTTATACAAGGGACCCTAATTTAGAGAACTACCCATATACTGGGCAGCCTCATTTTCAGCGACGGTCTGCTTCTGAGTTGAGGCGTGTGTTTAGGGTTTTAAGGTTTAGGGCTTAGCCCTAAACAATCCTAAAGGGCCCTAGCAAACCCCGTTCAAGCTTCTCATTTGCGGCTAGGCTTCCATGTTACCGATGAGATGAAGCAGCAGCTCCTCCACAACCTCAGAACAAAGTGATCATCTGGTACTGTAGGGGCCTTAATAAGTAGAAAAAAGGGTTCGGGGTATATTTTGCAAATAGTATAGGTAATCATTAACGCCCCTATATTACTTACTATAGGGTTTTAGGCTTGTTGGGTCTGGGGGTTTAGGGTTTAGGAGTCTAGGGTTTAGGCTTTTGGGGACTTAAAGTTGAGTGTTGAGAGTCGCTATACTAACTTGTCCAGTTTCAACCGGGGCACTGAGGGTTATACCCCCCTAAACCCTAAACCCCAAACCCTAAACCCCAAAACCCTAAATCCCAAACCCTAAACCTAAACCCTAAACCCTAAACTCTAAACCCTACTAAACCCTAAGCAGGGATAAGAGTACCCCCAAAAGCGGTTGAAGGTTACCTGCTTTGGTAGACCAAAGAGTAGGTAACCTGCAAGGATGCCCTCATCTCCCTAAGCTACAATGAATGACCTCAGAACCTCAGTGTCATGGCTTGGGGTTGAAGCTTCGTTTTCTTGGTGGTCTGGACTGGGCGTTCTGTTGGGATCTGGTCTGCAGTGTTCAAAACCTGGCACTCTTGATTAAGTCCTAGCCCTGAATGAAAGCTGGAACCCCAGGCCCCCAAGCACGCAGATACCAAAACCCTCATCACACAATCTAGGGATCATATGCCTTCAAAACCAAATCCCTAACAGCCAGCTTGGAACAACGCCAAAATCTATAACCTCTTAGCACGACAGGCCTCAATCCTGAAAGACCACAAGACGGCGCAGGGAAGGGGCCTTCTGCTCGCAGCCACAAGTGTAGATGAGGAATTCGGCATAGCTATTGAACTCGCTTGGAGGTTCATGGTTAGTTATAAGTGGAGTTATAAGTAGGGTAACTATAGTTATATCCCATATTAGGGGACTTATAACCCCACTTATAACTACCCATGAACCTCCAAGTATTGAACTCGACCCAGGTGACTGGGATGGGTGCCGCCAGCCACTCTTTGATGGCACCCGCCGTCGGCCATTCGAGGTCTGGGTTGCGGGCGAGGACCTGCTCGAGGTTTCTTGATGCCCCCGGCGTCGCCGACTTCATGGCAGGAAGAAGTTTGCCATCAGGGGCGACGCGTTGGTGGTTTAGGGATTAGGGTTTAGGGGTTTCGGGTTTAGGGGTTTAGGTGGTTCCTTTGTGGCTTGGCTCTCTGTAGTGATTTACGTCGGGGGGGGGGGTCTAAGGGGTTTCAGCCAGCGCATGCTTGTATGGCCACTGCACAAAGCAAGGTAGCTTAGGACTTATCGATAAAGAAACCCTAAGCCCTAAACCTCTAAACCCCTAACCCCCTAAACCTCTAAACCCTAAACCCTAAACCCTTAAACCTTTAAACCTCTAAACCCTAAACCTCTAAACCCTAAACCCTTAAACCTTTAAACCTCTAAACCTCTAAACCCTAAACCCTTTAACCCCTAAACCCCTAAACCCTAAACCCCTAAACCCCTCCCCTCCACCCTAAACCCCTAAACCCTAACAGAGCCTCAGAGCAGCACCGGCTCAGCGCCCCCAAAGTGAAGAGGTTTGCAGCTCTTGGAGCCCTTAATTCTGGGATCCTTAAGGGGTTTAGGGCTTCGTGTTTAGGGTTTGGGCTTTGGGGGCTTGGGGTTTCGGGTTTAGGGTTTAGGGTTTAGGGCTTTGGGTTTAGGGTTCAGGGTTTGGGGGCTTGGGGTTTAGGTTATGGGATCCTTAAGGGAGGTAGATCCCTTGGGTTCCCTTAAAGGGTTCCTTTGAGGGGTCTATAGGGATCTAGAGGGTTTAGGGTTTAGGGTATAGACTATCGGGAGTTATGGGATCCTGAAGGGAGGGGGGTTCTAAGAGGGGTATAATAACCCAAGAATCCCCAATTCTCCCTAGGTCTCCCCTAGGTTCCCTAAGGCTTGAACCACCCTCCCTTAAGGATCCCATAATTCGAGCCCTTAACCTCCAAATCCATGCTCTGCTGCACATGGTAACCATTGAAACGGTTTAGGGTTTAGGGTTAGGGTTTAGGGGATTTAGAGTTTAGGGTTTAGGGTTAGGGTTTAGGGTTTGGGTTTAGGGCGTAGCTAGTGACTCCGAATATGATCATAACAATGAGAACGGTGAACATAACGAAAGAATACACTGATGATTCTGATGCATTTCTTTAGGCAGGATGACGGCCAGTTTCTGCGCATGATGATTATGAGAACAACTAAGGCGACCATCAGCATCTTCATCACTGTAATCTTCTGTGCTCTCGTTTTTTGGTTACCACTACCGTCATCTTCATCATGACCACCTAAACCCTAAACCCTAAACCCTAAACCCCTAAACCCTAAAGCCTAAACCCTAAACCACGAACATCGAGGCCATCAGAATCATCGCCTCATTGTCGTCATCATCAATAGAGGCTGCGGCCACCAAACGTGTGGTTTGCGCCGCCAGAGTCCTCAGCGACAAAAGGTTACCGGGTTTAGGGTTGGGTATAGGGCTTAGGGTTTTAGGGCTTAGGGTTTAGAGTTTAGGGTTTAGGGCTTAGGGTTTAGGGGACAACCCTCAAATAAACTTTACTGAGATCCTACCACCAATGTAGGTCTTGGCAGTTCAAGGTAGACCTGCCTGGAGGAGTGACCTGGGGTTTGCACGCAAGAGCTGGTGCAGGAGGAGTTTCTTGGGTTTACCAAATTCAGGAAGGTATCTGAGCACTTAAGTAGGTTACAAGCACGGCATGTACATGCCTGCATGCTTGCAGACGGTTCGCGAAGACCCGCAAGACGAGACAACGCCAAGAGGAGGATTTCATCCTTATCACTGTAAGATCCTCGAGCGTGGTTCAACTCCGAGGAGCACCGATGGTGAGTCGACCGTTTTCTCGGAGGACTGAAACGGGTTCACGCTTCGAAGCGGCCACGCCAAACAAAAGACTGTCTGAAAAGCTTCGGCGCTCCTGCATCGACAACTCCTCCAGCAAAACAGGGCTTCAAGAAGCCCTGGAGGAACATGCCTAGCTCCCAGAGCGGTTCCTTAAGCCCCAAACTGCAAACCCAGCTTTCAAGCACCAGATGATCGACCTTGGCACCGGAGCACTGCCGGAAGTGGGGAATGGCCTGTGCTGTGGTTGACGCTGTAAATCCTTAGCATTACATGAAGGATCCTAAGCTGTGGGAATTATGGTATATTCATTCCTTCGTATGAGTGATGCAGGGATTATGTCATCAACCGTATTTTGAGCACCTGGGTCTACGCGGTCCAAGACGCACATGGCGACCTTCTCTCCGCGTCCAAGTGCTTTCCCGTCTCAGAGCTACTGTCACTCAGACTTCTCCAGTTATTCGGTACCTGCCTCTGAGAAAGGCGCAGAGCTGATTCTAGCTCCGCATCTGCGGCCAGAAGCAGTACTTCAAGACTTGCCGCCTCCCCGGAGTAATATGGGAACCTGATTCAGAAACCTTGGGTCTTTATGAGGGTTCCTTATATGAATCCTACTATTACGAGGTTTATAGGGCCAGGGTTTCTTAATCAGGTTCCCACATTAGATCTCCACTTCTTGCATGCCCTGCGATGTTTCCAATGGTAGGCCGCTCAAATCTCAACTCGATCCGGTCGAACTGCCAAAGATTGCTGGGACTGCTCGGAAGCTCATGGGACTTACGGTTGATGATACAAATCCTGCATTACCTTAAGGACCCTAAACTATGGGAATTATGGTATATTTCTTCTTATGAGTCGTGCAGGATTTATATCATCAACCGTAGTAAGTAGGGTTATAAATGAAGTATCTAAACTTATGATTTCTTAGAACACAAAATTACGGTACTTATACCCTTACTTACTAAGTCCCACGATCCTCCAAGGGCTGGACGCCGAATGTCACCGGGCTGACAGACTTAGCATCCGCAATTCTCGAGGGCCCGAACATCGGCGGACGGGTGGATCTGAAGGGCCACTTTTGGAAACTACAGGTGGGGAGTTTAGGGTATATAGGGCTTCTATAAGGCTTCCATAGACCTTGTATAAGGCTCCTATAACGGTAACTACCCACCTGAAAATGCCCTAGAACTTTGTTCCAGTGAGAAGCAACCCCACACACTTCCTCAAGAGTAGCAGCTCGAAAGCCCTGAAGCATGCATCCTAGAGGAAGGCATACCCCTTTCTGGGCCTCAGTTTTCTGGCAACATAAAACCCTACACGCAAAAACACAAACAGTGAGAGACACCAACCTGTCAGAACCAACGCAATAAACCCTATCGCCTAACCCTCAACCCCTAAATCCTTAACCACAACCCCTTGTAGAAGACTGATAGGACCGCTGACTCATGCAAGCCCTTGCGAAATGGTCCTTGCGGAGCCCGTATAAGCCTCTACCAACCCTTTTACAAAGCCATACATCAACAATGCGAGAAGCCCCTTGGATCCAAACTGCCAGTCGTAACTTGATGGCCCCATGGGTGTATACTGGAAGGCAAGTGAAAAGCTGACAAAACCCTGAACCCAACAGCTACACCCCCCTAGACCTGAACCCTAGCTGATTCCCTTCAACCCCGAACTGAACCCTTAAGGGATTCCGCTGACCCCCATGGGCAAACATTCTAACTTCAGCTGCTTCTTTTTATAATCATCACTTCCCGGCACCCTTGGTTACGGGGTCCTACTGTCCAGATCCTCAAAAAGGGTTGAGTCTTAAGGAACAGCCAGCATCCCTAAACCGTAAACCGCTAAACCCTGAAACCCTAAACCCTAAAGCCCTAAAACCCTAAACCCTAAACCCCTAAACCCTAAACCCCTAAACTACCCTAAAACCCTAAAACCCTAAAGCCCTAAAGCCCTTAAAGTTTCATCCCAGGACGGGCTGCAGCCGTTCATCTTGCCGCTTCCGAAGAATCGAGGGGCTGTCCTACTGCGAGGGATCATTGGACCTAGTAGCCAGGGCTTTTTAAAGGGTTTAGGGTTTAGGGTTTTAGGGTTTAGGGACTTCGTAGCCAGGGCTTTTTTAAAGGGCTTAGGGTTTAGGGTTTTTAGGGTTTAGGGTTTAGTCCTACTTGGAGGGATCACGGGACTTAGTAACCAGGGCTTTTTTAAAGGGTTTAGGGTTTTTAGGGTTTTAGGGTTTAGGGTTTAGTCCTACTTGGAGGTATCATGGGACCTACGGTTGATGATAGAAATCCTTAGCATTACCTTAATTAAGGGTTAAGGGTTTAGAGTTTGGGGTTTTAGGGTTTAGGGTTTAGGGGTTGATGATATAAATGCTTAGCATTACCTTCAAGGACCTGTAGCCATGGGGACTATGGTATATTCCTTATTATGGGTAATGCAGGATTTATACCATCAACTGTTGTAACCAGGGCTCCTTAAAGGGTTCCTGAAACACGTCTACAGGGGTTCACAGCGGTTTAGGGTTTAAAGGTTCATGGGCCATGGGACTTAGTAGCTAGGACTATAAATGAGGTATCCATACGTATGATTACTTATAACCCGTGGCACTTCTACCCTTACTTACGAAGTCCCATGATCGTCCAATTACCACCTGAAACTACCAACACCTACTTATTTGTAGCGCCTCTATAAACTCCATATTGGGATTTGTAATAAGAAACCCACAAAAAAGTAGGGTTTGGTAGTTTAAGATAGGGTTTAGGGTACCCTAAACCCTAAACCCCTAAACCCCCCTTACTTACGACGTTCCATGATCCTCCAAGTACCAAGTCTTACAAACCTTAAGGAAACCCGGAGGTCTCCTTCAAGGATTAGGGCCCTTTAGGGTTGATGATGGCTTTTGGGACTTGGTTCCTGAGTAGCCTCCTTACAATAAGGGTACCCTTTTTCCTACTATTTAGTTTTAATAGGGGAACCCAAAAAGCAAAAGGGCAAAAGGGTACTAGTCAGGGACCTAGGGGAATAGGATTTAGGCTTTAGCATAGGGTTTTGGCAACAGGGTTTAGGGTTTTGGGAATAGGGTTTAGGCATTAGTATAGGGTTTTGGTAATAGGGTTTAGGGTTTTGGGAATAGGGTTTAGGCTTTAGGGTTTTGGTAATAAGGTTGATGATATAAATCTTTAGCATTACCTCAAGAACCCTAAGCTATGGGAATGATCGTATATATTTTCCTTATCATGGCTAATGCAGGATTGATATCATCAACCGTAGCATAGGGTTCTAGCCGGATTCCGTTGTAAAAGGAGCTTATAAGACTTCCATGGCGGTTCTAGCAGGGTTTAGTGTTCAGGGTTTTAGGGGGGTTTAGGGGGTTTGGGTTTAGGGTTTAGGGAGGGTCTGACAATCGTTATTTCTAAGGACGAAGGAATCCGAGGGGCATGGCGCGAGGAGCGCTCAAGCGCCCTCGTTTTATACACTTGCCAAGAGGCTCTCCTATGTTGGGGACCACGTAAGTAGCCTATAAGTAAACATAAACCCTAAACCCTAAACCGTGGGCCCCATGTAAATAGCCTATAAGTAGACTCATAAGTAAGATGGTGTAGAAGCCTGTGCGATTGTCATTCCTCAGGGCTCCAGGGCTGTCAAGGCTCCATAAACAGAAGCAAACCAGAAGGTACTAAACCCTAAACCCTAAATCCCAAACCTTAAACCCTACCCCCTTACACCCTGTTCAATCCTTTGTTGAGGCCCCTATGCGAAGAAGAACTGTTGAGTCAGGTGCCTCAACAATGACTCAAAAACGCAAGATAGGCTTGGACCTTGTTCCTGGACCTACTACCCCCAAGCCGCGCATGACCTCATGTGGGGCGACCTGAAGAAACCCGGGCAGGAGGACGGTTTCGAGCTTTGGAGGGCTGCAGGTTGGGAGCTTATGGGTTTGGGATGTACAAGACATCCAAAGAGGAAGCCAAAGGCCGACGAACGAAATATCGCTTGGCCGCTGTTGCAGCGCTTTGCAACCGATGCCTCACCGGCTGAAGAACTGGGTTCTTGTTAAGGAATCTAATTTAAGTACGATAATAAGGAAACCATATTATTTCCTATAGATTGTAGATCCCTCATATGGTCATTTAAATAAAATCCTTTAACAAGAACCCAGAGAAAGGGACAATGCTGCAAGGCAATGGGTGCACAAGCACGAGCCTGCCCATCAAGACGTGCCGCGCTCCTGCCTGGTCGGTTTAGGCCCGGCGGGTCTTCGACAATTGCAACGTGAGTCTGGCAACGTCCCCAGAATCTCATCGTTCACCTCATGGCATTTTTGTGGGGAGATGATTTGTTTGCAGGGCTCCGGTTCTCACCACTGGGAGGAGTGAGATGCTCTGGAAACTTCCGTCGGGCGTCAATGAGCCGCAGCACTGCTGCAAACCGGAAACCCTGCACCCGAACCTCCACAACCGCCTACTCCAAAACGAAACCCTGAGCGATGCACCCCAAATTAAACCCTGAACCCTCAACGCCCTAAGCCCAAAACACACACAAGCCAAACGTCTGCTAAACCCTGAAGCCGCAAGCCCTCTAAGCCCTTTGCTTGCCGGCTTGCCTTGAGCCCAAATCCCTCACGCTAGATGCTGCTTTCAAGGTTCAGGGTTTGGTTTGTATGCAAGTACTCCCAAAGTCTCAGACGGTGCTCACAAGGATCGGGGGGGCTTTGTGAGTCGGCTTGGAGCTTCTTGTGCTAAGAACACCAATTCAGGTACTTCGAGCTCCAACTAAGAAGTCTACTGAAGACTTAACTTACTTGTTGAGTTCATAAGCACAAAAAAGTGTACACTGTCAGTTGTATAAGGGATCATACTAACCCAAAACCGTTTAAAGTGTAGTTCAGCTCCTAAGTTAAGACGCCCCCTCATCGGAAAGAACCACAAACCCCAAGCTTTAGCGAATGGGAGTTTCCGACATGTTGGACCCCAAAAGTACAACACATAAGAAGGGGCTCCCTGAAACCGAAGGTTCAGGGCCTCCCCCTGACGTTGCCGTGGTCTAAACCCAAAACTCGAGACTCCCCAAACGCCACCATGAACACTTGGTGATCATGGGACATAGGAAGTCAGGATATAAATACCTTCATCAAGTTTTTTTTGCAAATGCTGGTTAGACGCCACTATACGCATAGCTACCTTATTTACAACCCTAGCTAGTAAGTCCCATGATCCTTTAAACCCTAAGCCCTTATACATCCCGGTAGACCCCTAGCTACTAAGCCCCGTGATCCGTTAAACCCTAAACCCTGAATCCCTAAATCCCTAATCCCTGAACCCTAAATCCCCAAACCCTAATAAAGCTGAAACCCCTCTGAAGCCCGGAGCAAAGACACAAACTGCAAGCCCTGGCCCCAAAGCCTAAACCCTACAGTTTAGGGTTTAGGGTTTGGAGTTTGGGGGTTTGGGGTTTAGGGTTACCTGTAGCCGGAAAGATCTGCCTTTTTCGAGTTTCTTATTGCGGTTTCTATATACAAGGTAGGTATTTTCGGTTACAGGTAAATAAACCCTTGACGCCCCAAAACCCTAAACCCCCAAATCCCCAACTCAACTCAAAAACAAAACCCAAACCCCCTACATCCCAGACCCCCAAAACCACCGAAGCTCCTAATCCCCTAAACCCTAAACCCTATGCCCTAAACCTCCTGGAAGCCCCTACAATCCTGTCCTTGCCGTAGATGAAGCTCGGCACGAAGATGTGGGCCGGATGTGCCGGTCGTGAGTCCATGGACACCTCAAGGCTGTTGTACGGGTTTTCAGGCCTTAAGGGATCATGAGGGGAAGCGCACCTTGTAAAGAACATGTACAACATATACTTGGCTTCCCAGTAGCCCCTTAGAGATAAGGCCGCCCTTTTTCCTACTATTTGGTTTGAATAGGGGAACCCCAAAAGGAAAAAGTGCAAAAGGGTCCTACTGGGCAACCTCGTACAACATGGTTTAGCTCTCCGAGGTGTGGCTTTTTCAACAGTTTTGGCCATACCGATACCTAGCAAGGTTGTTGTAAGGGATAAGGAGCCTAGGGTCGATAAATGCCCTAAGCCCTAAACCCTAAAAGTAGGATTTCAGAGGGTCTCAAGTTTTCGGTAAAGGTGTCCTTTATGAGGGTTCGAGAAGGCTGACCCTAAGCCCTAAACCCTAAACGCCAAGCCCTAAACCCTAAGCTTTATAGGGAATCTTTCATAAGGGGGTTTCCGAAAATAGGAGACCCTAATATAGTACCCTAAATAATAGGATCCTTATTATGAAGGACACCAAAATAGGGTACCCTAATTTTCGGAAAGTCCCATATTCCCATTTTATCCTTCTTGTTTTTATTTTCCTAAGCGCCGAACCCTAAACCCTAAGCTTTATAGGGATTCTTTCATAAGGGTCCTATATAAGTGCTTCTGGGGTTCGATCTGGGCTGAGAAGGGCTTCACAAGGGTTCTTGCTCAAGTTGTCTTGTTTGGGTTCAGGGTTGTAGGGTTTTAGGTTTAGGGGTTTTGGATTGTAGTGCGTTTTTGGGTTTAGGGCTGTATAGTTTTGGGCTTGGGGTTGTAGGCTTTAAGGGTTGGGGCCTTATATCATTATTTCATCATAGTGCGACAACGGATGGCTATTTTGTCTTGTCTATCGAAGCCTGAAGCCGCTTCTTCCATCAGCACTGGCTTCGAGGTTATGATTCTTGTGGTTGTTGCCTTTTCCAACGGCCGAAGCTACCATTGCTAGTATCACCAATATCATTGCGACCCGTCTGGTTGTTATGAACGCTAGGCCGGCCAGTAAGTTATGGTCCCGTCGTTCCTAGCAGTCGGCCTTCATGGGGAGATCCCTGGCATCCCAAGCGTATGGATATGGATATGGATAATCTCAGGGTCATGATAGGGAGTGATGGTATTCCTTATAGGGTTACTACTATTGGTGATATAAAAGAGAGCCACAAGCAGGGTTCAGAAAGGTCCCTTTAAGGGGTCTTCCTAACACTGCCTAGGAAGAACCCTTTATTTGAGGAACCCGGTCCTTAAGGCAGGATTTAGATCATGAGCCGGATCTCTGTCAAGGGATCCCTGGGGTGAGTCTCTGACTGCAGCTGCGGTGCGATGTGGCAGGTGGACCACAGGGAACTGGGGACCATGAAGTAGTGCTCGACCTCTTTTAGGGTTTAGGGTCTAGGGTTTAGGTTTAGGGTTTAGGGTTTAGGGTTCAGGGTTTGGGTTTAGGGTTCAGGGTTGCTTGGTTCCCAGTAGCCCGTTAGAAATAAGGGTGCCCTTTTTCCCACTGTTTGGGTTTTAATAAGGGAACCCAAAACAAA
>CAJNJA010056719.1:0-24371 GCA_905231915.1 Symbiodinium necroappetens | reverse complement strand
CACGCAGAGCCATCCTTTCTCTAGGGTTTAGGGTTTAGAGGGAGACCCCTTAAAGGGGACCCTTCTGAACCGTACTTGTGGCTCTCTTAAAGGGGGACCTTATTGAGAGGGTCTATATCCCCAAGGGTCCCCCTAGTCCTAACTCCACTCCAAGGCAGATCGGTTCTTTTTTCCCTCCCCACTTAGCAAGGACGAGCCCGCAATGCAGGGTACATCCGGCAGATCGGTTCAGGGTTCAGGGTTCAGGGTTTAGCGTTGTTTTTTGTTAAGGTCGGAGGAATCCACGTTGTGGGTTTTAGGGTTTAGGGTTTCGGGTGAGATACCTCAAATCAAAGGAGAAGCACATGCGGCAGGCAGATTACTCCAGGAGCTGTGGAACATATATTCTCGACTCCAGTCCTCCAGCAGCTTACCCGCACTTCTTTACCCCCGACCCCATTGGGACACAGTCACTACTTTGGACCCAAGCTCCGCGTCCAAACCAGCAGCGATCGTGGAAGCATAGCAGAGTACAGCAAAGGTGTTATCATGAGGGTTTAGGGCTGTAGGGACTCATTCTGTGCATGGTTGCTCCACCTATCCGACTTTGACTTCCTGATCGGATCACTGGCATTGGCGTCCTCAGAAGCGTCGGAGTTACAAACAGGACCGGATCACGCCGCCGTGGGAATCATTCGAATCAGATCGGTCTGTCAAGCCCTCTTTCAAGCTAAGGCTCTGCCACGTCAACCACACCAGGCGCATACCCTTTTCTGCGGAGGAATCCTGCATTGGCAACCGTCGCCTTCAAGCAGGAGGCGATGCTCTGCCACTGGGGAACATGCTGACTCTGGGTGTCTCGTGCTGCGCACCAGGAGCAGCAAAGCTTGAACCAGGCTGGAGATCTTCATTTCACCTTAGCTTCCCCATTGGACCACGAACCTTTCCACAAATCTCAGTACAGGCTGAGTGTCGGAAAATGAACTTCGTTTGGCATGCGGACGGGATCGCGAATGACCTATCCCGCCACAAATGCACCTGCCCTGAGCCAGGTGTCTGCAAGACACAAACGTCTCAACTTATGCACTAGCGGCTGCTGCATGCTCGCCACGGCAAACACCAGTCTACAACCAGTTGCGAATTCAATATCTCCTGGGGAACAAGAAGCCATATGTACCCCTTGGCCTGATCATCCGGCGGCGCAACGACCTTGCTTCGGGCACCAGAAGCCTCTCCTTTCCCAGCCATTTCATCATAAGGACACGGCCCATGCCTTTTGGCCCAGAAGTTGCGCGAACCAGTTTTCCTGCGGCCAAAGTTCCTGGGCCTTGCCTTGATCAGCAACTCGGATGCCGGACGCTGGTGTATACCTGCCCCTGTTCATGAAAGCTCACGGGCGAAAATCGAAATGCAAGAAGCTTTCCAGCCGAGCATGCTTTGCTTCCCATGCAGGGTGTAGTGATTTATGCGCTTCGGTGGAGGGACTGGGAGCCAGCTATCTCCAAGCCTGATGCTGGTGGGGTGGTGAGGAGGCGTTCGTACCTGGTACAAGGAGTGGGCATCAAACAGAACGAGCTTCCAGTATCCGAGGCCGGCACTTCCAATGCTCAGAGTTGGCCTTTCATATTTAATGGAATAGATGAGAGTAGAAAAGAACAGAGTGGAATAGACTAGAACACATAAAAAAGCAATAGGAAAAACTAGTCTATTCTCCTCCGTTTTCTATCCTATTATAGTATACTATACGAGACTATACTATACTAGACTATACCGACTATGCTATAACGTAACATGTCAGCCTTCTCTCGTTTGAGGCGGGGACCCGGTGAGCTGGATAGGTCGCAGATAGTCGGGCAGCTCGAGGACTGGCGCAAGGCAAAGATGCGGAGAGAATGATGCCAGCGATACTTGGAGTTCATGGGTAGTTAGAAGTGGGGTTATAAGTCCCTATAGTTACCCTACTTATAACCCCACTTATAACTACCCATGAACCTCCAAGTAGGGGAACATACCAGCGATACCGTCTCCTAAAGCTTGGGAGGCCGGATGCAAGGGCTTGAGCAGGAAGAGCGTCGACTCGGTGTGTACAGCTTTGCGGCCAAGATGAAGGTCCAAAGTGCTGAGGATGAGACATCTCGCAACGCCATAATCGATTCTAACGGGGCCGGCTGGCCCAGTCCAGTCTGTGAGGGCCTGGTCAGCGCATGGACTCAAGACGGAAAGAGATCACCATCGCACTTCTGGGCATTCCGCTTGAATTGTGCTTTTCCCGCACATGCGCGAAGCTCCACCTGTGCCTTGTGAGGCACATCCTCCTCCGTCAGCCTGTTGCGCTTCTTCGACGCGGACGTGGGCGACAGGAGTCAGTAGTGCCGTAGTGGCTTGTTTTTTCCGACTGGGCCACGCAGAGATTGGCCACCACTGACTCCAGAGCCTCGTTCCAAGCTTCTTGACCCAAGCATACGCAAGCCACAGGCCACAAGCAGTGTGCCCTTCGCCGTGAGATTGAGTTCAGCAACATGAGTCACAATATCAGCACATCGGTGAAGCTGGCAACAAAATCACCTCAAGGCAGAATCAGTGGCTACACTATTTTCCGGGTGGGTGGGTATGCTTCCGATACGTCACACAAACCAGAATCAATTGCTACACTATTTTCCGGGTGGGTGGGTATGCTTCCGATACGCCACACAAACATGCCGATGCTCTGAGGCTTGGACTTGTCTGGTTGTACAAGAGCAAGTATTTCACTGCATCATTGTTTTGGTCAGCAAACGGAACCCGTTGGTGCGTGCTGGACTGCTCTGCGGATTGTTGGAGATATATGTCTAGCATACGATGTCGCCAATCCACTCTGATGCCAATCGTCATCCAGGAATCATCCAGCCAACTCCCCACGGGTACCCGGCTCGAGCATGAAGAGAAAATGTCGCGGCCCGTGCCGTCTCGAGAAAAAGACATGCATACCAGAGGCCGCTCCGGGCCTTTGTCATTGCCCATGCCATGTGCCAAGGCGAAGATCGCACCTGCCCGATGTGGGCATGAGGCCCTCGCTTTGCAACGATACACCACCAGAGATGGCCGGCAGGCACAAGGAAAGCTGAAGACCAAACCACTCGGACCATAATTTGTGCTTGGATCCTCGTTGGCGAGGCACATGCACCAGTGGCCAAGTGGCGCGAAGCTGGAGGTGGTCGCAGTGCAAAGCGTACTCCTGCAAGGCGCCCTGTGCATCTGTGGAGGTGCTTCCGTTCCAGGGCCAATGCGCCAAACGCCTCCTTGCTTGCCAAATAAGGCCGGAAGTTCACCTTCCGTTGAAACTAGCCGCTGAGGATCCATGTGTGCAAAGTTCTCAAACAGCCATGCTTGCTCCAAGAAGTGCGAGAATCGCATCACACTGGCCCTTTCTTCCAGGGTCAACAAAGCAAAAGGCGCAGGAAAGGGCAACCTCTTCTGCACAAGTTGCAGGGCAGCTTGCCAGTAGGCAGCAGCCACGCGAGCGAGGAGAAGAATCTCTCTTGCCGCGAGATTGGACCAAACCTTGCACAAACACCAAGTCGAAACACTTATCCGTCTTGCGACCCTGAAAAGTTAATGCATCACGACGATGGGTCTAGGAAAATTGTCAGCACACACATTCCGCAATGTCGGCCGTGCCCTATACATACCAAACCGTTCGCTGCGGCGGGGCAGAGTCTGTTGTTCGTGATGGCAGGCCATGCCTCATAGCATTTCGTGAGTTCTGGATGGATGGATATATACATTAAAAAATACATATATATATATGTGTGTGTGTGTGTAATAACCGCCCCCCATGTTCCCACGCCTATCTGCTAAATGTCGGCTTGAGGACTGTGTTGGTTATGGGGGGGTTGCCTGGAGAGCGCACCTTTCTTCCTTATATTTAAATACAAAACTCTCGCTGCGGAGCAAGATAGAGCGGATTCAAACGGATTCAAGACGTATTGAATTGAATACGCCTCGAATCCAAGATTCAAGATGCAAGGTGCCCAGGAGAACCTTGCCCTGCACCTTGAATCTTCAATCTTGGATCTGACGGGCATTCAATTGAATACGTTTTGAATCCGTTTGAATAGGAATGTTGCGGCTCGACCATTACATTCTGCTCCTGTTTAGACTAAGTAGCACAGCAAGGAGCCTTGGCTTGTTTCCGCCCAGCGGCATCGTACAACTAGGAAAACGGAAGTTCATCTTGATAGGTTTTTACTACCCGTCTTATTACTGAGGCAACCAGAACGGTGAGTGTGACCACAATAATGACTACACTGGTCATGCAACAGTGAGACTATGGTGCTGGCATAGAAGAACATATTGGTACTTTAGTGTACTTTACCTATGACCAAGAAAAGTGGAGATTGGAAAGGTTTGTAGGGACACGAGGACGATCCCACACAATTCAAAAACAGTGCGTGGGTACAAGGGGGCGGGCTGTGTGTCTGTATGTGTATATATATATATATACATACATACATACACACATATACATATATACATATATACATATATACATATCTGCATATATATATACACATATACATACAAGATCATATAGACATATATACATATATACATATATACATATATACATATATACATATATACATATATACATATATACATATATATATACACACACACATAGTCTTATTCGTTTTTTTGCTTGTTTATAGATATGTCTATTTACCCGCTTATGTGTTCATGCATTCGTGCGAAACCCCGGGCGTGCAGAGTCTCAGCCCCAGGGGACGACAGCGGGTTTAGGGTTTAGGGTGCTAAAAGCAAAACAGCAAGTCGGACGGCTAGTGACAGCAGGTCCGAAGTGAACTCACGGCTTTGCTTCACTCTCACCATGATATGTTACTTCAAACAACTCCCTATAACAGCAAAAGAATAGAAAGGTACGCGAAGATGGCGAGTCTGGTCTTGGCTTTTCCGCCCTATTTCAGCATGTCTCCGAACAAGGCTTAGGGTTTAGAGTTTCGGCGCGTGCACTGGGGCACTCCAGGCGAGGCATGCGGTTCGAGGTCTGACTGAAGTGAAACTGACGTACTCGGTGGAGATCACAACAACAACAATCACATTTTAGGACTTAGAGTTTAGAGCTTGGGCTTTGGGGTTTAGGGTTGCTTTGCTTGATTTTGACCCTGGGGGAGCCCGATGAGCCGACAAGCCTGGGTCGCTTGAATCTACAATATATTATGATTAATATACTATAATGTACTATAATATACTATAATATACTATAATATACTATAATGTACTGTTATGTACTATAATGTACCATATAATGTACTATTTTGACAGTCTCTGGGATCTGCACTATCGGATGAACGGATGAAGGCTTTCCTTACTTTGCCGACCAGCTGGGTGCCCGAGGCCTGTTTCGGCAGCACCTGCCTTCTTGAGAAACCCCAACCGTCGCCCCAGCCAGGACTCAGGAAGCCGTCCTCTCCCCCTGTTTTTCCCGATCGGTGCCTTCGGATTTGCATCATGTCCCCCATGGTCGTGGCAGTAGAGCTGCACCCACGCAGATTCACACGGGGAGCTCTACATTGTGGCTAAATTGTAGAACGAATACGGGATTATGTCTTTGCCGAAACAAACAGCCGAAGAGCCTGAAGCAAGAGAGCGCCGGTGACATCTGCAAACGTGGCAGAAGCGCTCATGGCCGTCTCATGCTGCACCGTCGATGCGACATGCAGGACAAGTGGCAACTGGCAGCAACGTTGATGTTCAGATTTGGGATCCTGTCCACGATCGTTCAGATAAATGGCGACACACTGTTTGGAGCTGTGCAGGCCGTGCTGACTTGGGAGCGGCGTGCAGGGAGGCACATAACACCCCGAAAAGTGCATTGTCAGCCCAAGTACCTTGAAGCATTTGCTTCGTAGCGGTAAACCTGAGGCAGCCGACATCGTGCAAAGTCAGCTTGCCCAGCCGCTAAGCCTGAGCTCCGGGCCACTACTTGCTGCGACCTGGCGGAACTTCCACCAAGAACCACCAAGAACAGATAGTCAACTGGCGAGGCCTCACCATGGAATGGCCAAGAGATGCTTCCAGCACCTGCGGATCCCAACCTCAGGGACAGAAAGATGCCGTCCATCCCTAATCACTACTCCCTACTTGGAGGATCATGGGACTTGGTAAGTAAGCATAACTATAGTTAGCTGATTTATAACTGTTACTAAATCCCATGATCCTCCGAGTAATCTCGTCGTTGCGCCCCGAGCCTGGACCAAAAGGGCTGGCACCTGCAGATCTGTCTGCTACTCCGAATTCCTGACTGCCTTGGCCGAAACCGGCTTAGTACAATAATCCAATCGGGGGATCCTGATGATACTTCTTAATAGTGTATAACAGACGCCAAAAAGCTGTGCCTCTGCGCTCTGCAGCAAGCAGGGACCTGGGCCGCTCAGAGTGTTCTTCACAGCCCAAGAGTTCCGCAGAATGCCGGGGGGGCAGGAGCTTCAGAGAGAAAGAGAAGAGAGAAGAGCGAGAGAGAGGAGAGAGCGAGAGAGAGAGAGAGAGAGAGAGAGAGAGACAGAGAGAGAGAGAGAGAGAGAGAGAGAGAGAGGGGGAGAGAGAAGAGAGAAGGAGAGAGCGAGCCACAAAGATGCAGAGCAGAAGGCGTGAAGGAAGTAGACCACAATTAACCGGGAAAGACATCGAAAGATATCGAGAATGCAGTACTCCGGAGCACATCAGATTTTAATCAGTGCAAAACAACCACATAATGCAAGAACGGTGTTAACACGGCGGACATGACCCATCAGAATCAGCCACAGTGTCACAGGATATGGCGGGGCGTGGGGCAAGTGTGCTCTGGGCTTTGGAACGGGGCCTCTTCCGTTTCACATTGGCGGAAATGCAGTTTGTGACCCCTCTGTTCAGCCCGGTATGTTGAGCGGAGCTACAGCGCCAGCCACTGTTTAATTGAATAAGAAATTCAGCAACTGGATTTTCCAGAGCCACCGACAAGGAGATTAAGAAATTTAGGGCTCTGCCCCCGACAGAAAATCTCTTCTCGAATCTCCTAGATGCTGCCCCCAAGACCAGAAACGCAGGACCCGAAAGACCTCACGGCAGTTTCGGATTTCTGGACTTTGGAAGGATTTGTACAGCAAATCGGCGACAGTGGGTTTCGGATTTCTACAGCAGATCGGCGAGAGTTTCGGACTTCACCCCAAAACTAGTGGAAGGGCATGGCCGGACCACGCAAGAGGAAAAAATGACATTCAGCCCTTGATATGTTTTTTTATTTTTTGTCCGTGCTTTTTGGCCGGACTGCCCAAAAGGAAAATCAGAAATTCAGCCCCTGGATGTCTAATTGTCTTTCTGCCGCCTACAACGAGAATAAGATATTCAGCCCAAGGGCAAGAAATCCAGCGTACCCTGAACCTGGCGGTGTGACTAATGACCCTGAACTGAGCGCTGTCTGACGTAAAGAATCCAGGGTGCTCTGCCTCTTCTACAGGCGTTTCTTATCCAGCGCTGTCGCTGTAGCTCAAACTCGCTCATTGGCTGCACTCCTGGTTGTGACTCACATGCCTCGTTTGTGCTGAAAGCTCACAGTAGCAGACGTCGAGGCCCTATGTCTGACACCTGAGCCTGTGCCAGGAATTCAGCTGACAGCCCCTAAACCCTAAACCCTCAACCCTAAACCCCCTAAACCCTCAACCCTCAACCCTAAGCCCGCTTACCGGTCCCTGCAGGAGAACCCCCCCAAAAAAAAACCCAAAAAAGACTTCGCTCCCCGCAAGGCCTCAGCAGCCGGAGCTGAGCCCTGAGGCTCAGGCTCCGGTGGGGCGCCTTTGCCACGCTTCTCCTGGCTAAGACAGAAGCCTTAAACAAAAAAAACGCCAGCACTATCCCTTAAAATCATAGCAGCCTTTTAAGAAAATCACCAATACTATCCCTTTTAATCATAGAAGCCTTAAACAAACACAATCCTATCCCTTTGAATCTTGGTCATTAGTAGTGTATTTTTCCTTATAGAGGGCTCCTTCTGTCGTAATTCTACCATGAGTGGTATTCAACGCAGCTCGCGGCTCCGCCAATGGCCTTGCTGCTCAAGCCTGCGCCCAAGCCTCAAGTGGCAAAGGAAGGGCACTGCGAAGCGGTATGGTCCCCGCGACTCTGCTACCAAAAACACCAGCACTCACAACATCAGCAGGCGAGAGCTGTGCAAATGATAACTGCTTTTTGCTATACACGCTGCGAGTTTTGCAAGCTGATGGAAGCATGTACAGTCCACGTGCTGTTCGAATTTAGCCGTTTTGTTCGGCTATCATGCATGATACAGTTTGAATCTCATGGAACCTGCTCTTCTGGCTTTGCATGTCAAACATTTTCACACACCTTGAGTCCGCCTTTTGTTTAAAGGCAGGCAACTCCGACATGGTTGCAGCACCACTTCTTCTTTGGTGCTGACCAGCCAACTTTCCATTTCGCCAAGCCAGCACCACAATTAAAGGGCAAGTCGCCATCTGCGTGGACCTGGATCCAGTGGTTATGCCACTGCCAAACCATCCCATCTGCAGCGACACCTGGGGGATTGCCATGGCCACCTCCAGCTCCTCCTCCTGCTGCTCCTGCTGCTCCGGCTGCTCCAGCAGCTCCGGATGCTCCGGCAGCTCCGGCTGCCCCCCCAGCCCCTGCACCTCCGTGGAAAACATGCGTCACAGTCGTCACATGAGTTGCATGCGTCGCCGTGGATAGTGCCCCACAGCCCAAGTGCTGGTTCTGGCAGCACCAAGACTTCTTACCGTGGGACCAGCCGGTGAGGTGGTGCACCAGGCCAGCATGACAGTCGTACGGCATGCTCACGCCTCCGACGTGCACTGCAGTCCATACCCAATACCCATTGACTTGAACCCTTTTCCATGCCATGCCAAAACCGGCATCCACATGTGGTGGCGATTTCCCTTCGCAGCCTTTGTGCTTCACAGTGCAGCACCAATGCTTTTTCGCGGGCGACCATGCTCTGAAGAAGTTGTTGAATGCTGCATCACAATCGAAGGCAGCCGATGTTGCGACATGCACATCACAGCCGATCTCTTGTATGGTGCAAGCTCTGCACACATCACACTCCACCTGAATCTTGCTGTACGCCAAGGAGCAAGCATTGGCCTGGCCTCCGAAAACCTTCCCTCGAGCCCAATGCATTCGACTCTTGCACGTAGAGGTGTCGCCATGCAGGGTGCAAGGTGCTTCGCAGCCCAGGCGTGAAAGCGTCGTGCTGGCACAGCCTTTCTGAAAGGTCTCGCAGCACCTGAGAGAGGCGTTCTCCCGTGGGAGCACTGGAATCACAGGGACATCAACAAACGCCTATGCCAAATGCAGACCCTGGCACCATGACTGCTTGTCTTCGGTCCAGTCACTGCTATCATCTCCATCACAGTAGTACTTGGGACAGCCTTTGTCCTTGTTACTGCAGCACCACTTCTTCTTGGAGTCAGACCAACCCTGAAGCCAGTTCGAGAAGCCAGCATCACAGTCGTAGATTTTCCCGGTGGCACTGCCCACACCCGACATGTGAACATGATGGATGTGGAGGCTTCCGTGCCATGTGCCAGGGCATCCCCTCTCCTCATGGTCGCAACACCATTCCTTCTTCACTTTAGACCAGCCGAAGTACCAGTTGGAGTAACCGGCATGGCAGTTGTAGTCGTCACGATGGTGCGAGACGGGAGGCAGCTTCACCACGATAGGCTTCGAAGGTACCGATACCGGTACTGGCTTGCGCACTACCTCGACGTCTCCAGGTGCTGGAACATGTACAACCTTGGGAACCTCGACATATCTGGTTCTGACAATTACAGGTCCCGGGACTCTGACGGTCTGAACTTTGGGAACCTCAGGCACTGGGTACGGTATCTCCTTGTATGTGATCTTGGTCTTGGATGCCTTTGGTGGCAAGTAGTGGGGCACCTTGACTTCTTTCACCTTGACAATTCTGTGGTACACATTGTGGTTCACGATCTGCGGGCGGCAGCCTAACTGCTTCAGGTAGCAGCAGTAGCGTCGATGTCGAGAGCTCCACGAATCTACGGGCGAGTCTTTTTCGCATGTATATGGCGGTGGCTCCTCTACGACGACCTTCTTGTTCACCACCGTGGGCACAGGAACCCGGACATGAACTTTGTACGGGATTGGGACAGACACGTCGTTATACTTCACTTTCGGCACAATCTTCACGCGTGGTTCAGGACAGCCTCTTCCGTGATGGGAGCAGCAATATTTCTTCTTGCCCTCATCCCAGATGCTCTTCCAATTGCTGAATCCATCGTCCTTGCTGCGAAAGATGCACGGCACAACTTGAAAAAAACGTGCCCCACATGCCCCAGGAGGCGACTCCGACTGCTGAAACTGGGATGCGCGCACAGTCCGGCACAGCAGGTGGAAGGACGACGTCAAACCCAGCGTCTTGTCCAGGTGCGGGTTTTCTGATGAGAAAGAGAATCCACACCAAGCCTCACAGCTGGTTTTTGCCCATGAGAACTGATAGGAACATCAGCGAGAAAGAGCACGCAGGGAAGATGCTGCCCCAGCCTATCAGAACGGGAACCATCATCAAACATACCACTGCACCACATACTCCGCCGAATCGATTCGGGACCACCACTTCCTTCCAGCAGGCAAAGCTGCTGCAGAGACAAGGCTTCTCTCGATCTGCAAACAAAACGTCGCTCCTTGTCAATGCTACCCTTTCCAGCTCCAACAAACTTGAGGCTCGTCACTCTCTCATAGGCGCCTTTGCCTGCGGGACGTTGGGTTAGCACACTGCTGGATTGAAGCTGCCCAGTTTCAGCGGTGCCTGAACCAACTTGCACCCAGCTGTCACCACGTGATTCGCGTGATGATTTCACTTCCTCGAAGCATCCACCTCGATGGTATGTCGCAACATGATAGAGCAATTATCTCTTGCCCGGCGTTGAGATATACATATGTTTGAGTGCAGCTGAGAGCACATGGCCCTTCGGACTCAACCACCACCATCGCCTCAGAAAGAGCCACCAAACACAGGGCAACTCCCATACGTTAAAGTGCTGCCTCCTGCGTCGACGTCGAGCGAGATCTGAGTGAGGGACTGGGCACGAGCACCCTGCTCTCTAGGCTGCAGGCAGGTCTGAGCCAAAACCGCTGAAGGCAGCCAAATAGCAGCACCCAAGGTGGCAGCCAAGATGGCAACGATGCAATCAGGTCTGGCAGTCTGAGGCTCTTGTTCCAAATCTGGCGTCGCGCGATTTTTGCATCCAACACGCAGCGGCTGCCGAGTTCAACACCTGTCTTGACTTCGATCCACGTCACCAATGTCGCATCTCTGGCAGAATATTCAACCTGAGCCATCGATGCACTAACTAATGCACAGTGCGCGAAACACTGGAAACTGAAAGTCTCCAGCAGAAGTAGGCATTGCTACATCCTCTGCAGCTGAGCACTTTACAAGCCGGATGCCAGGCTCAAACGGCAGCGGAGCATCGCCCTCCCAGTCAACTGGGGGTGTGCTGCCACTCACCTCGCAAGGCGGGGCACTGCATGGCCCTCGAAAGCCTCTTCGATCTGCTGATACTTTCCAAGGATGACGCTGCTTGAGGCCCAAGCACCCGCAAACAAGGATACCAAAGAAGCATGTCCAGCACAAGGACAAGACAGGGCAAAGACAACCCGAGAAATAATCTGAACCCAGCTGCTCGGCCGTAGCACAGGAAGATGCCGCTTCTTTGGAAAACCGCCTGGGCAAGAAAGGAGAAATCCGTTTCCACCTGACTGACACTGAGCCGAGGAACATCATTCGAATGGTCATGGCCGCAGAAAGTCGCCAAGATGGGCCCATTTGCATCGACAAGGGCATCAAATAATCCTCGTGGGCGGCTACGGCTGCAGCCGAGGCTTTGCAAGGTGCAGAGTGTAAGTTCAGTCGAAGCGTCCGCTGTTTAGCTTTGAGCAGCCAACAACGCGATGCTGTCCAAGTGCTCGCACCAGCCAGGGCATCCAACACCATGGGCGAGGGACCATGCCAGCCTGATCTGCTACATTAGGCCACGTCGTCATACGTGAAAACATGCGAGTCTTCTCTGCAACCGGGCTCAACCCACGTTGCAATCACCAACAGAAGCGCAAGGACCAAGCAGTTGCAGCGAGGGAACGACATGAATATGGTGATCCTATCAACCTGTCAAATATGCATCTGCTGATACAGTGATACCCTAAACCCTAAACCCTAAACCCTAAACCCCTAAACCCCTAAACCCCCTAAACCCTAAACCTGATACCTGAGCCCGGAGCCATCAACGCCGACTCAAAGAGTCCCTGGGTGCCGTGGACGGGTACCAGGCTCCCATATTCCGGCAACCTTAGAGTGTTGCGTTTGGGCTTTGGGGCTGACCTTACGCTTTGGCATGCGTAAGAAAACACGAGGTGCTGCAGGGGTGGAGATCGACCGACATGGGTTTCAGCTTGGAAGTTTAGAGCTTAGGGTTTAGGAGTTTAGGGTTGAGGGGTTAGCAATGACACCGCATCGTTTTGGGGATGGACTTCCCTCCTCATGTACGACGAATGGCACTCGCTCGTTTGGATGCGTAAATCGAAGTAGAGCGATAAATGCAGCATATCGCCTGAAAAGTTGTTGGGACAGCACACAGTACAAGTACGAAGAACATGTCACTTGGTTTGAGGGACACCCTGCCGAGTGGCGCCTGACGACAACATGCAATACAGAGAAAGATTTGGGCGGAGAGGCAACGAGGAAGATGGCACTGCTAGATGGCACGGCTGCATGCCTCATGCTGTTGTTGCCGCAGCAACCAATTTCCTGTGTTGGACACACCATCTGACCTATTGGCAAGGAAGCTATGGCCCGGTTTGAATGCCACGATAGTCCGAGAGTCCGCCCCATTCAGATCGCTTCCAACCACCCCTCTGCTTGTCTGCAAAATTCGGCAAAGAACACACCAAGCCGCTTTTGTTCGATGCAATGTGGGACAACGCCTATAGAACCTATATGTTGAATCTTGATGCTTCCAGCTAAGTGGGAGTCCAGCCCATGGCAGCAAAGGGAAGACACGCACCTGTCCAACGGTTCTTCTGGAATGGACGTAAGTGTGCGTACAACACACCATCCGACCCAGCTCAGCAGTGAGCGGCCACACTGCAACAGCTCGAACAACGCATAAGGCACAAGCCCCTTGTCAAAGGCCCCGATGGCACACTCTGAGTAACAGCGCAAGGACGCAGTGCGACGGGTCGTAAGAGAGTGTAACGGAGGAACCCGGACGAAGTGACAGACCCATCCTGAGACCCTGAGATTGTCAACGTAACAGCGCAAGGACACGGTGCCTTGACCATGAAACGAACATGAGGGTTCGCAAGGAAGCCACAGCCCAACAACCATCACAAACCTCCATCCCATGCCATAATCAAGGAGCCATCATCGGCTTAACTCAGTGAAGAGGCGGGATGTGGAAGTACACCAGGGAAGGGCACGGCGTCAGCGTCGAGGAGAGCTCACGGAACGCATCTACCGCCTCGCTGGTGAAGGTTTCGTATCCTTCGTTGGCACATGGTATGGAAGACATTCAACTTCTTATCACACCGGTTGGCGAGGACTCGACAGCATAAGATGCTGCGAAAGATGCCGATGGATGGATCTGAGCTGTTACCCCCGGAGTCCTGGATGCTCTGCACTGAGCATTTTTACGACAACCGACAATGGAAGCGCACGCGGGAGTTACCGGCCACACGCAACTAAACAGTGCCAAAGCACGAAGAGCCACAAGCGCAAAGACGCTGCATCATCTGCAAGATCTCCGTGTCCTATTGTGAAGGTGTGGTTGAACTGCTTCGCACCTTGCGACGCACAGCCAGGGAGGTCGTAGATCTGCAGAAGATCAGCCCGGTCCCATGGGGAGCCATCGTCGTCGTGATTTCCGGGAATGTATGTCCAAGGCAGCCTGGGCCGCACAAACATGGCCTCGCACACTCTTCAGATGAACTTCGGTGAGAAATGACTAAGACTAAGTACCACAAGCATGCTTTCGCACTGCCGGAACACCCGAATTTCAGGACGGGCTCCAGCAGCTCCAGGAAAGTCGCCCGCCATGCCGAAGGCGTGCTTGCGTGAAAGGGTCGCCCATCAATGATGTCACCAGTGAACACGACAAAGTGAGGCTTGCATCTCTCCAGTACCGTTTGCAGCAGCTCGATGTCGCCGGTTTTGCTGTAGTCTTGACTTGCCAACGGCATCCGTCGACCCTTCGGGCAGTCCCAGTATGTGACATTCCCCGGGAAGCGGTGAACATCGGTGACTTGTGCTATTCGAACAGCATCCGTTTCGCCGACGCATAGCCGGACATGCCCGAGAACCTCCATAAAGACTGTCTTGAGCCGGCAGAGGCTTGTAACACAAATTCCCCTTCAATCCAACAGCGACACTTAACAGCAAAGGCATTGAGGGCATGACGAACATTCGTGAAGATAACTGGCTTGCCAGCACCTGGACAGCGTCTTGCGACTGGCGGGTCGTCCACGTGTCCGGCTTGCGGGAAAAATCTCAGAAAGCATACTGTGCTGCTAGTCAACTACGACGTGCATGGATGAACATGGAAGTTTCCAGACACTCGCTAGCCAAGGCTGCCGCTCAACGGGCCTGTTCGAAACCGGTCCCGGAATTCCTCCACGGCTCAGTGACTGCTATTGAACCATATTCTATTCTGCTCTATTCCATTATGTGATAATATAATTTTTGTTTATCATGCTACATTAGACTATATAATACAATGCTTTGTTGCACTAAATTATATCTTAAGTAGCATCTCTGCGGTCTCCGTCGAGTCACAGGTCCTGTGCTGACAGATGGCTACCATCAACGCGGTCGAAGTCACATGTCGCGGCTGCAACGGACACCTTTCTCTGAAACAGGGTTGAGGTCTTTATTAAAGGCTGCAGTGGGGGACTTTCCGAAGGCAGACTCCCTGCCCTTTGTGGGCGTGCACTAGGAAAAGGGCGATCTCACCCCAACAATTTATTCTCAGCGCCACTGAAGCTTATCCCATGTGTGCTCTCACACTCGCACAAGGCAGGCAAGACTCCACTTAGAGGGTTTCGGGTTTAGCGACTCAGCACAGTACTTCTTGTCTTGGTCCACAGCAGGCAAGGCATGATCGCACCACTTATTGCTGCACGCGCGACACCTGTACATGCATCGTCGATCAAGTGCATCAGTCAAGAATATTGCCGCAGAGCTCAGTCCGCATGTGGCCACAACTAACATGGTAGACAATCGCACACAAAGCTCTCCGGACATAATCTCCAACTATCCTATGTTGGCCATTTTGTTTCCAGATCCCCACGGGTGGTCATCTTTGAACTCGTCAAAATCCTGAGGCTCAGTGTCAATGAGATGATACGGCCAACTATACGAACTAACCCATGAAGTCCTACTGCTGCCGAGGCTCCCGATCCTTGTACAACCTGTGGCAGGCTGAATGATAACAAGCAGCGCCAATTTCTGTTCAGGACGAAGATCGGCTTACTGACCCTGAGCTTGCAACTTCTGGCTTTCCTCCCATTCCTCTTTGGCTCCATATCGATCCCCATTCCACCTTGGCAGAAGGTGCGAGGTGGGGGGGGGGGCCAAGGCTGATGCCAGTACGTGCATCTGTCTGCACGCAAGCTGCAAAGCCCGCACACGCAGTTGCCACTTCAAAGCCCAAAGCTGAAACGGAATGTGGAATCCGAAGACATTGATATGCGACGAAACACCATCTGTCTGCATCGTGGGCTTCCTGCTCGACCTGCCTCCTTGCCCGAGCAGCCTCAGAATCGCAATTCAGCGCGACTTTCTGAAACGACACACATCTGCCTTTCGGAACAAGATGCCCTGCCTCGATCTCATGCATCTCCTCTATCTCAAGGTCGGCCGCTTCTTCGATGGACATGGTGGCCTGTGGATGTGGGCATTGAAACACCTCGGCGGAGCTGTTATGGAACTCTTCCAGCACTCCCGAATACATTATATATATATATATAAATATAATATATATATATACACACACACATATTGCCTGCAGGGGGCGACTGGATCTTGGTAGAGCAGGGCTGATTGTTGTCAGTAGGTGCGGACTCTGCTGCCGATGGCTTTCCCAACACCCCACGCGGTGTTGTTTCAGGCTTCCGTTTCGAAGGCTGTGAATTGACATACATATATATATATAATGAATAATAATAATAATGATAATAATAATGATAATAATAATAATAGTAATAATAATAATATGATTTTGGATTGGTTGATTGATTGCTTTCTCTATATTATGTACTGCAAGGCCGAGGTCCAGTCCATCTCTCTGTAGAGTCTTTGCAGCTCGGCTTTATCCTGCGGTGAAGGCTGGTGACTTATTATCCAGACCTGCGGGTCGTGTCGCAAGCCGATCGCCGGCCTGAATTCGAAGACAAGCGGGCTTCACAACCGGCGGCTTCGGCTTCGCGGCCTCCTCACTAGGACCTCCCCGTGCCTCATTCAAGAGTGCATCCTGTGGTTGCCACGAATCCCATCTAGAGCATCTCGTGCACAAAACCCTGTGAAAGATTAAGCTTGAAGCCACCATCATCTCCAGCAGCGGCAGCTCTTGCTCTGCTGAAGATATGCTATCTGGCACCTTTGATCGGCATTGTGCATATACCAAGACGTAGTAGCTTCAAGGCGCCTACCACGCTCCAGACTCACGTGTCCAGCACCGTCTAAAGCACATGTTTGCTAATTCTGCATTTTCACCTTCACTGTTGTGGTAGGCTTGAGCTCAACGCAACTCAAAAACTAAGCCGCCAGGGCAGGTCGGAGCCTGGGGTTGATTGCGAGTGCTCCAATGATCAAGTGCTCTTCTCTATTCGGTGATATGACGGCAATTCTGGGACGAAACTTCCGTCATGAAAGCAGGAAAAGTACCAGCACCATACCGGCCTTCCTCACAGCTCGGGCACTGGCAGATACAAGCTCTTTGTCCGAGTAGGCTTACCCAACTTTCCGACACAATGTCCAATTCCGGGCTACGCTTGAATCAAATCTTTTGCTTCAGGAGATGAGGTGCCTCAGTATACCCAAAAATATTTCCGCCTTGCAAGCAGGGATCTGATGCGAGGGCTTTGCTCAACAGCATCGTGATCAAGCTACGCTCCTGGCTGTAAGCACGAGCATCACTCTGCTTCTCACGCTTTGGCCGGGAACCGCACTGCATGCAAGCTGCCATGTCTTCGTCGAATGCACTACCGGTGCCCCAAAAGTATTCATCTCCGAGACATTCTTGCTTCTTCTGAAACCTGGGATCCGCACTCCATGGGTCACAGGATGTCACATGCATTGACGATGTGGAAACCTCCAGCTGGAACCAAGCAACAAGTATGCCACCTTGGCGTCGATTTCCTTACACCGCTTGTGGCGTGCAATTTTCTCGTCCCGTCGGGTAGCAGCATCCCTTGGCGGCTGCTCCTTCCATCGGACGCTCGTGACACAGGCTCAAGGCTTCCGCAACCTAGCGAGCGAATCGTCAGCCCAACAACAGAAGCAACAACAACAAGAACATCAAGATCGAGTCTGGGATCCTGGTCCAAGGTTGCATGATCGTCTGCATGTCCGATGGCCAAGCGATGACAATCGGCCGCGAACGCACCTGTCGCTGTCAAGAAGGAGATGTTCAATTAGGAGATGTCTGTCTTCCTTCCCGGCTCCGAGTTGCTTATAACTTTTTAAGGGCGGAGATGCGAATTGCACCAGTGATAGCCCAGGCACGCCAATATACCAGGGCATTGTGAAGATGCGCCCCACGGACTGCGATATCTCGTGCTGCAGCAGCCACCTCAAAGCAAGTTTTAAATAAAACTCGCGTCGAAGTACTTCAACCCAGGTTGCACGTTCCCCAACCCAATTTGACCCAAGGTTGAGGCCGCCCCCGGTGCGCATCTGGTTCCCAGGGGCCTCAATCGCCTGTGACTTTTTTTGGGGGGGGTCGCTGCACTAGTCCCCGTTCTCCCCTGGCCTTGACCCTTCAGATTGGGAAGCCTTGTGCTGTTCAGGCTCCAGCATGGACATGTTACGTGCTTGAAGTTGCGGGTTATTTTGTGCTTGCAAGAGCGCCATTGGTAGATGAAACTTTTCCCCGACCTGTTTCCACCGTCGGACACAGTCAGCGCCTGCTGCACTGCTACGGCTGCTACGGACGGGTCGGGACGCGGCTTGGTCGAGGCCCGCTCTGCCAACGAGCATCTGCAAGGAACTCTTGCAAAGCCGCCGGCAGCACAAAGTTCCGTCCGCAGGGAGCGTGAGCACGGGCGAGGAGGTGGAGGAAGGAGGCGGCTTCGCTGTCCCAGCGGCCACCAACCACAAGTCCAAACACAACCAAGCGACACCTCCTGCCACAGGGTCGAGCTTTCCTGTGCTTGAGCTAGAACGTTCGATCCCATCGACCAAGCAGGAACACATTCATCAACGATCATGCTTCCAAAGGTTTCCAAGCGAAACTGTGGCAGGGGCACGGGCTCGACAAGGCGATGTTCATATGGCGTGCACGGGCACGGTCGGCGATTTCCGAACAATCAACAGCCATATGTTAGGTTGGATGGCTCCTGGAGCAAGAGTTAGCATCGGCATCGGGCGGAGGCTTCGACGAACGCCAACTTATCGACCTGATGGTGCACAACGGATTCGTCGCCATGACCCCAAATCGACGGCGTCTCTGAATGCTGCCATTTTCAGCATGTCGATTTCACTGGCGGCCGCCCGACATCGTGGCACTACTCAGTAATGCTGATGCCTTGCGTGGCCGGTGTTTTGAGCAAGTTGCGCGAAATACCTGGTTCGACGTTGCAGCCTGGATCAGCCCAAAATCTATACAAAACCCGTGCCAGAGCCGTGCAATGCCAGTAAACAACCCATTGTGGAAACTTGGCTTTAGGTTGCCTTGCAGAAACCAAGTTTCCCTTTCAAAACCTTACAGCGCAACCTGCGTTAAAGCAGGTTCTACCAGTAGTTGCTTCAAGTTGCGCATCAGGCGCATCAGATTCTCTTGCACATGCATTGCCACTGCCCCGCGCACAAACAAGGTCCCTGAGTCAAGTAACCAAAACTTAGCACCAAGCGACTTCCCCAAGGATTGCAACAAAGGCTGACACAACTGCTCTTTCAGCACAACAGACGCCGATTGGCTGCTCTCAAAGGCTGCTTCAAAACGCGTATTGGGCTCAGATTGTTCTAGAACACAACATAGCACAAGCGTAGAGTCTACCTGTGCCTCCTGCTCATCACTTTCTTCAGGCTCATAAAAATCATCAGCGTCCGTATACCACCAAGCACCTATCTCCTCATCCAAAAAAACTGCAAAAAGCTTTCCTTTCTTTCCTCATCTTCCTTTGCCTTTTCCCTTTGGCGCAAAAGTTGACCTTGCCATGACCCCAACGTCATTCGGGCGTCGGGTGGTCAGGCCGGCCAGGTTTCTCCTCCCGCTGGCACCAGTTTCAAGCGATTGCTGCTTGACACGATGCCTTCTGCAATGGGCATACTTGCTGTGGTGACAGAGTGGGCCGTATACGTCAGCGGCTGCCACTGGCAAACACAAGTGAAACCAAAGCACCACGACCCCGACGACGGGTGCTGCCACGTGCAAGCCAAGCTCCTCTCATATACTCCCTGCGGCTGCGTGGATTGGTAAACAAACAGATGTGTATGGACAGCCAATGTCAAAGAGGTCAGGAGTTAGCAGAAAATGTTGTTGGCACAATGCTGTGGTATAAGCACACATGCTGAGGCGCTGTTTTGATGCAGCATGATGCTGCACGTAACGGCTGTATGTCAGTCAAATGTGTTTGTCCCGTCCTTCACTGCGTCTGCAAGGTTCATCCAAGCGGCGTTGGCTAGCAACTTTCGGAAATCCGCAGCAACAGGGGCCGGAGCTGCACTGCGACTGCCTAGTACTCCTACCGACAGCATTATTGTTGGACGCCCGGCGCAGAATTGGCGACGGCTCCATGCAGAGATATCAAAAGCACTTTTATTTTCGCCCGCACGTCGACGTCCAGTAGGTGCCCCCAATCCCAGAGGCATGTGCTGCTTGGTTGGTTCTCAAGGAACAGTCAGCAGAAAATCGACATATTTCTGGAACCATGTGTTGTAGCTCTGGGAACCCTGCCTCACACCGTTGCATCAACGATTGCTGTTGGTCTTGCTGTGCTACCGATACTTGCCCGTGTCTTGGTGTTGGGAACCCCCATCCGACACCAAATGCCGTTGCAGCTTTGCGTAGGGCCAGATATTAATTTCACGGCTTGCCGCAAGGTTGTGACGTTGACATTCAAGGGCCAAGCAGCGAACCCATCAAGAGCAAAACGTCACTAGTTTACCTTCGCAGTGTTAGTGTGATTTCCAAGCCCGGCTCTATCATTTCGGAAGGCAACCGGTGGCTGGGGATGGCTAAAACATAATTCGCTGCATGAACCGCGTTTGGAAACATTCGCCTCTCGCACGTGCAAAGAAGATGCAAATCTTCTCGGCTTGTGCGTTTCTTGTTTTGGCTTTGCAAAGCTGACCTGTGCAAACCTGATGCATTTATGCCCATTACCTGCACCTAAGGCCAGCTCTTGGAAAGGCTCGGTCCCAGGTTAGGGCCGCCAGGTTCACGAAGGGCCGGCGCATCAGCATGTGGCGGGCCCGGCTTGGCCCGGACGCGCCCCAGAACTGTGTGCCCAACGGCTTGACAGCGACGAGGAACACACTCCCCCAGCGGCGGGCATACGCTGCTTTTGCAGGGGCTCGCACGCTTGGCGGGGTTCTCTGAGAGAGGAAGGCGACCAGGCGCTTTGACCAGCCAAATGCGGAGGGCTCCATCATCCACCCACTTCACAGCCGAGCACGCACAGTAGTTTGCGCGCCACCGGCAGTATGAGACGTGCTTGCACCCAGCTGAGTGAGCAGCGAGACCATGTTCCAAGAAGCTGGCACTCAGAAACTTTGCAGTACTCGCTGGCGCCGACAGTTATTACATCTGGGATGCATACCCCCCATGTGTCAAAGGGGCACGACGTGCACTGTTGCCGGATGCAATATTGAACGTGTGGCTTAAAATGTTCGGCAAAATTCGGACGTGACGGACCCACTCTGCAATATATCGACTACAAAATAAGCACGCTGAGCGAAGGCCCACTAAGTTGGGTTTGGTGCAGCTCAGAAATACCAGTTTTCACAGCACCAGTCAGTAAGCCTCGTGTAAAAACACATGGCAGATATACCGTCTTACAGGCTCTTCGCGCGTGCGAAGACAATAAAGTGTTTGGACGCAGCGATTCCGTACGATTGAAGGCTGCTGCCACATGAACCCGCGACATCTAAGCAAATCTGTACACTTCTGTGGCCCAAGTGTGTCGTGGTCTACCGCGTCGTCGAGCAGAAGCAGACAGTGTCAGTTGAATAGAACCATCTCGAAACACACACTTGCGCATGACATCTTCTGACGGGAGCTGCGGATGGAGGATCAAAAAAATTGAAATGGATTAAAACAATAAATTTTGTATAATTTCAAGAACAAATTTAGGGTAGGAGGATTTGCTGCAAACAATAGCACGGTTGCTGGGCATAGCGGATAAAAAAATCAGGACGGATCAAAAACAAATTAAAACATTTCTGTAAGTGCGATTTCAATAGTCCTGGGAACCACTAAATCCGGGCAGGGGGTTTCAGATTTACGAGTGAAAGTTGGCCGTGCCAGCGCCGCAGAATCCAGACGTAGCGGGCTTCCGAAGTACTATTAGTACTATTACTACTATTCCCACCACTACGACAGCAGAAGAGGACGAGAGAGACTGAGTCTGAGAAATTGCACCACCATGCCGCACCAAACACTCCGCACTGGCGAACGATTTTTGGACTCTTGGTCCCGGGAGGTTCGTGTGCGTTTTTGGCTCTGCAAAGCCGGTCTGCTCCATTCGCCACTTCCTTCCATCGGAGCACTTCGAACTTTCAGCGGTGGGTTTGGTGTTTTGACGCTCACACTCGGACAAGCCAGGCAATGTCTGCAGACTTAGTGTTCCGTCTTAGGGCTTCTAAGGGGCAGGACACCGAAAAGCCGTAACATGTCACTGAGGCAGCGGCATTCCGAAACCTTCGTCGTCAGCATTCCCTGTCCGGAGCGCAGCAACCGGCGTGAGCACAGGTGCAGAAAACTGAACCGGGATGCCTTGACGGTTTTGGAGAGTGATGATCTGCAACTTCGGCACCCTCGCATTAGGCATCGGCGTTTCCTCGCAGTGACAAAGATGTAAGCGTGGCAAGACACGCGGCATGTGACCATTAGCACACGACAGCTACTAGCACCAACAAGCGCGTCACTGGCTCCAGCAGCAACAACGACAACAAAGGTAAACTTCGATGGATGCCGGCTTTGCAAGCAGCAGACGCTCCGCTTCAGCGATGCGCACCAGCAGCAACAATCAAAGCAGCCGCAGAAGCAAGGGCAACAGCACCATGGCCGAGCAGAGACTGCAGTCTCGCAACAACGGGTGCTTCAGTGAAGTGCAGCGGCTCAGGGCTTGACGGTCCACGCCACCCCAGCATCTTCGCCGCGCGGACGGGGTGCCGTGCTGTAAGCCTCAGGAGCATCGTAAATTGAATGCATGCCCGAAAGTTTACGTATACTTCGGAGACGTTGGAAAATTGAGCGCCAGGCACCCCTAGATCTCGCGACTTGCTGCATCCCGCACGCAGACATTCCTGGATGCGAAGTTGCCGGGGACACGTTGCGGTGACTCTATCTTGCCTCGGAGTGGTCTTGTTTGTATTTACCTCATAGCCGACGCCAGCACCGCAGGCAGGAAGAAGCTTCACCGAGACTATGGTGTTGTAGAAGTAGATGTGTAAATTCTCTGACCGGGCTTTGCTAAAAACATTTAATTTTTACAATAATCTTGCAGGCTACTGCTCCCCCGCCTTCGGCCTCGGCTGGAGTGGCATGGGCTCTGGGCTCTGCCACAGCCTGGAATGGTGTGTGGTTACCGAGGGCCTAGACCCGAAAAGCTTCGATCCTCAAGTTTGAAGACCTCAGCAATAATAGTGTTTCAAAACTGAGATACCTCCCTCGTACTTTTCAGAAGCCGACGTGACCCAGCACTAACGCTAATGAGAGCAAGACAACTTCTGCAGACGCGGAACTAGTTTTGCGTCGTCCGTACCGCCGAACAGAAGGCCTCGAAGCCCTATCCTGGACAAAGAATGCCGAAGAAACACCTTTTTTTGCATGTCAACTAGTTGTTCTTGGTGTGTCATTAGTGTTGAGAATCCTCGGAAGCGGCTGCAGTCGTGTCCTCGACGTTGAGCTGCTGCCTTCTGCAAGGTTTTCTGCAAGTTGGCTTTGGTGCAAGTCAGTGGCATGATTACAGATGACGGATATTTCGGTAAACGATGGACAATCTCCTGCTGGACGCATCCAATGGGGGCCGCGACGCTCAAGATCATTATAGTTAGAGTATCCATGGTTTCATCAGAAACCGGGCACGCCACGATGCAGGCGAGGCGCAGCAATCGTGGCTTCAGACCACAGAAGCAGCACCGAGGCGCCAAGGCTGGGGTGGACTGGGCGGCAATCTTCGATTGCTGACACCAAACATGTGCTACTTTCTCTTTGGTGGGCATACGTTACACCGGACCGCAGAACTGCAGCAGTGACATGCACCGGCCTGAATAACAAGCACGAAAAGAGTCATGCTTGCAGTCGAGGTACACATCCGCAGTGCCAACACTGAAACTCTGCTTTGCCGAGCGCAAGCAGAGCCATCAAGGTTGAAGATTAAATGATTTAGCTGCCATGTGTTTCAAAACCGAGGAATCCAGTCAGGATGCTTGAACTTCGCAGTCTGTAAGCTCTGCTTATTGGGGGGATCTTTGTCTACGCTATGTCCGGAACTTCGCAGTCTGTAAGCTTTGCTTATTGGGGGATCGTTGTTTACACTATGTCCTTTAGCTTTTGGTTGTAACAAAACAAAGCTGTGATACTGCATGTCACGGTGCACTACCCTCGACAGTAAAACTCTGAACCCGAAATCCTCTCAACTCCCGCAATTGGCGACAACGAACTGTGGAAAGTCCACCCTCATCCATGTTTCTATTGCTACCGAGATGCTTGGTCAGGTCATGGCTAAGCTTTCCTTACCTACCATCCTGCATAGAACTGCCCCTGAAGCCATTGAATATCCGTTGGACCTCTAGCACCTCGGACTTGACACATCACCAACCTTCTCACGACCTATAGGGTTTAGGATTGCTTCGGGCATTGCAGCGGTTTGGGGGCTTCTCCGATTCGTGGTTTCCTTGCTTTCGCAGGCCGCTGTGGCAACGC
>CAJNJA010056708.1:5191-24374 GCA_905231915.1 Symbiodinium necroappetens | reverse complement strand
CCCAAAACCCCTAGACCCGAAACCCCCTAAACCCCTAGACCCCTAAACCCCTAGACCCCAAAACCCTAGACCCTAAACCCTAAACCCCCGAACCCTAAACCCTAAACCTGCAGGGCTTGAGTCATTGAGGGTGTCAGCTTAGGGTTCGATGGGTTTGGGGCCCTTAGCCTTAGCAAGCCCTTTTGGGGCTTTTCGGATTAGGTGGTTCAGGGAGGAGGGGTTTCAGGGGTTTCAGTGGGGGGGGGGGGTTGGCAGTTTACGATTTGGGGTCTAGGACTGAGTCTCGGCGTTTAGGGTTTGGGGGTTTGGGATCTTTTGGGCCCTAAACCCTAAACCCTAAACCCAAAACCCTAAACCCTAGGGTTTTGCGTCCGAGGATTGGGGGCTCCGAGCTTCGGTTCGTCATTTTTGGGGTTTCGGTGTTCGGGGTTTTGGTGTTCGCGTGCTTTGTGGTTTACGGTTTAGGGCTGTGGGTTTTGGGGTTCGGGGTTGGGAGGGTTTTTGTGGCTTCGTGGTTCGGGGTTTATTTCGGTCTTCGGAACTTCAGGCGGTTTGCAATGTAGGAAATCTAGAGGAGCCGGTTTGGGAGTCTATCGGGTTAGACGGATGGAGGAATTGCACACACACACACAAACACCACAAAAAAGCAGCACGTGCAGTCGGGAACCCAACTTTTTTTTTGACATGGGTTTAGGCTTTAGATTGGTTTCTTCAGAATCTCCTCCATCCAAGGGATTCATGGGGATGCTAAGGATGGGGTTGGCTCCTGTAGGAGTTGTTTCGAAACATAATCCTCGGCGACCTCGTGGACTCCCTTTAGCCTTTGGCATTGCCCTAAGGGTCCATGTACTCATATAGTATATACATTGGCCTTAAAGTAGTCCCTATATAGGTACATTGGGGCCAAAGTATATACTATATGAGTACATGGACCCTTAGGGTTGGCGAGCTCCTGGTATTACGAGGCAAATTCCCACGAGCAGAAGCTCATCAACCAGGCCTCAAAGAAGGCAATGAGCTTGGCTTGGACAATGCCGTCTCCGGGACAGCGGCCAGCTTCCCAATTCCTCGTCCCGTGAAGAAGCTTTAAGAGCAGCGAGCTGCGGGACAACGGCCAGCAAGCCACTGATTCCAGCCGCAGCTGTGGCTTCCCACTCGTCGGCATTAGCATTTAAGTCTACCTACCTACGACTATCGATTTCTTTGCACTCCCAACCCTTCCCACCTTTTCTATTCTACCAGGCGTATCGTTGAAACAGAGACTACTCTGGTAGGGTTTAGGATTGTGGTTTAGGTGTGCTGGGTAGATGATGGCGCCATCAACATGATCCTTGAAACCCGAAGGCCTGGCACTCCTCGGTAATGCTTAGGGTTTAGGGTTTGGGCCTTTAGGGCTTAGGTTTTGGGTTTAGGGTTTGGGGGTAAAGTTCATGACTCGATAATTTTAGTTTATATACCCTAAGGCTCCTGGACCCTTGTAGTGGGATCCCAGACCCTAGCCCCACAAGCCGAAACCCTCCCCCAGAAACCCCAAGACCCTCTTAGGAGCTGTAGGGTAATGCAATACGCACTTTGATGGGTACACGTCGGAGTGTTGACCAGGTAAGCGTGGCACCCCGGACTCGAATAAACGCTGTAACCCTTGCCAGGACCGCCCCAAGTGCCCTTTCAGGGAGTCCCTATGGTCCTTAATAGTGGGTATTTAGGGTAATATTAGAGGGTATTAAGGGTATATATATATATATATTAGAGGGTATTTTGGGTATATTAGAGGGTATTTCTGGTATTGTAGAGGGTAAGACTATTAGAGGGTAGTTGGGGGGTCCAGGTAAACCACGAACCCCTAAACTCCAACCCCTAAGCCCTAACCCTTAACCCAAGGCTTCCTCAACTAAGGCAAAGCTCCCCAGTAGACCCTTCACAGTAAGGCTACCCTTTTTACCTATACTATAGTGACGAGATTCTGAAAACCCGGCCCTATTTGGACCCCAAAGAACCTACCTTTTTAGGGTTCCTTATTATGATTTCCTTATATAAGTCCTTAAAACGGTACGTTCTTTGGGGTCTAGGTAAGCCCTATAATCCCAAAGCCTGTATAGCCTAAACCTATATAAACCCGAAACCCAGGGGGGTACTACCACCCTACACCCCAAACCCTAGAACAGCGCACCCCGAAGAGTACCATGTTCACCCGGTTGGGGCTCAAGACACATCCCGGAGAGAAATCCCTCAAGGTCCATGTACCCCTTGAAAGGTTCCTTTATAGGCTTCCTTTAACGGGTCCCACAAGGGTAGAGGGTTTAGTATATAAACTCTGCTGTAAAACCCTGTTTATATTAAGTGTATTTTAGGGCCGAACCCTAAACCCTAAACCCTAAACCATCGGTACATGGACCCTTAGAGAATAACGTACGGGGCCATGTTTTGCTGCAGGTTCATGCTAGAGGGCGCTAAGCCCTAAACTCTAAGCCGGTTCTGTGTTTCCTAGGACCCTAAGCCCTAAACTCAAAACCCTAATCCCCAAAACCCCAAAGACCTACAACTTTAGTGCTCAATTTGTGTGGATCTCGGCTTTCGGTGCAAGGATCCGGGGATGGGGGGCTTGGCCTTCAGGGGCTCGGGATCTTTGGGGTCTCTGGGGTTTAGGGTTTGGGGGGTTTGGGGTTTGGGGTTTAGGGGTTTAGGGGTTTAGGGTTTAGGGTTTAGGGGTTGAGAGGTTTGGGGTCTAGGGGCTTAGGGGTCTAGGGGTTTAGGGATTTAGGGTTTTGGGGTTTAGAGGTTCAGGGGTTTAGGGGTTCAGGGGTTTAGGGTTTGGGGGTTTAGAGGTTTAGGGTTTGGGGTTTAACCGCTTTGGCCTTGGCAGTGATGGAGTTTCCCATGGTTGCCTGCCACCGGCAAAATTTGGGAACTGTAGATACATGGTGCCTCGCATGTTGCATCGGGTGTTGCGAGTTTTCTCAGCCGCTGTGCAGGCATCGCAAGAAACACTAGCAGTCGTAAATTCTGCCTGCTGATGCGCCGAGAGGAATGTAGTGAGACCACAGGTGGGCATTTGGGGCCTGCGCGTCTGGGGATTTTTTCGATTGTAGTATGGATAAGGTCTACACAACACGAACCCAATTGCTCAGGATCCTACATGAAGCTTTAAGCCCGGGATTTCAGTGTCAGACCCTGAGGGATCCATGTATATCTATATACTGCACACACAGGCTTCGGTCCTCAAGGAGGTTCCCCTAAACCCTAAACCCTACACCCTAAAACCCTAAACCCTAAGCCCTAAACCCTAAAACCCTAAAGCCCTAAACCCCCTAAGGAGGTTCCCCTAAAGTAAAGGCCCTCAGAGCTCCTTCGGATCACATGAGCCCTAAAAAAACAGAGCTGCGGCTCTCGGCGCACGTAGGGATTTCTGGTTACAAGATACATAGCGCTGCGGGATGAAGGGCTTCGGGGAACTGAAACCTCCTAATGAATTCTACACTCTGAAACTAGAGTGGTAAGCCCTATACCCTAATGCTAAGCCCTCGACCCTGAACTCGTAAACCTCAACCGTCACCTTTTACAGAGGCGATGTAGAAAGCTCTGGTAGCAACCTTTACGGGAAATGCTAGGAACCCTTTCTGGTTATCGTACGACTCTGCGATATACTCCTGATAGGCTTACCATATGATACACTATACTTTATATATTCATACAACACTGCACTACACTATAGCATACTAAAATACACCAATGGAAACCCTTTCAAAGGCCCGGCAAAACCTCAATGAGCATCAGAAAACCACTAAAGCTCGGCGGTGAAGGATAAGACACATCTTTCATCTTGAAGCTTTGAGGTTTTCACCAGGACCCCCCAAGTGCCCTTAAATAGAGCCCTTCTAGTCCTTAATACTGGGTGTGCAGGGTGTATTAACAGGGCAGTTGGGGGCATCTAGGTTAGGGTTCCGTATTATGGCTTCCTTATATAAGTCCATACAAAGGTAGGTTCTTTAGGGTCAAGGTACAGTTCAGGAACCATAAAAGGGTAGTTGGGGGGGGGGGGGTCAAGGTAGGTCCTAGGTACTGTTGATGATTTAAATCCTGCATCACCTTCAGGGCCCTAAACTATGGGAATTATAGTGTATTTCTTATCTAGGTTCCTTAATGATAAGGGTACCCTTATTTTGTGTTAATAAGGGAACTTAAAAGAAAAAGGGCAAAAGGGTACTACTGGGACACCTGCGGTTGATGATATAAATCCTGCATTACCCATAATAAGGAATATGCCATAATTCCCACAGTTTAAGGTCCTTAAGGTCATGCAGGATTTTATACGATCAACAGTAGTTATGATGGGTACTACACCCTAAGGGTCTATGTACTCATACAGTATATACATTGGCCTTAAAGTAGTCCCTATATAGGTACATTGGGGCCAAAGTATATACTACATGAGTACATGGACCCTTAGGGACAGGATTTATATCATCAACCATAGGTCTCAGGGGTTCGATGGGGGCTTAGGGGGTTCGGAGTTTTAGGGTTGCGGACAGAGGCTGCCCAGGGCCTGGCTTGAGGGTTTAGGGCTTTAGGGGTCATAGGGCTTTAGGGGTTTAGGGGTTTAGGAGCTAGGGGTTTAGGGGTTTAGGGCTTTGGGGCTTTAGAGGTTTAGGATTTTAGGGGTTTAGGGTTTAGGGGTCTTAGGGGTTTAGGGCTTTATAGGGGTCTAGAGTTTAGGGGTTTAGGGGTTTGGGGTTTAGGGGTTCAGGGTTTCAGGGCTTTTGTTGCGGGCCCGGCCTCAGCGCCGGAAGAAAATGCAATGGAAGGGGTCTCTTTGGACGGGAAGCAGGAAGTGGGAATCACAAAACCTAAACTATCGGATAAACTCGCCTGCTAGTGGCTTGGGCAGTGCTGGCTTTTAAATCTGCTGCCGGGACTTAGGTGGAGGTAAGGCTTCAAAGTTGGTGGACAATCCAGGGTGTGGGGTGCAAGGGGCTGGAACAAAGCTGCTGAACAAAAAGCTGAATTCTCAGGCAGCTCCGCGACACGTGTCTTGGTCAGCACAGCTAGCGGGGTGGATTAGAGGGACCAATCAATTATCATTGCTGCTCGTCCGGTTTTCCTTGCTCAAGATCATGTCTACTTCTGCGTAAAAATTCTGATGATCAATGCGATGTCGCTGCGGCATAGGGCATGCGCTTCTCAGCCTTGTACCGTTGACTAGAATTGAAACGATGCTTGAAACTATACGGCCGAGCGTCTTGCTCAGCTGTGCTTGAGCCGGCCAGAAGAGACAGCTGTGACCAACTGGTGCCATTCTGCCCCTCCATCAACCCTCAAGCGGTAATTCCTTGAACGGAGACTGGACTCATAAGGACCTATGAACCCTAAACCCTAAACCCTAAAGTATAAACCCTAAACCCTAAAACCCTAAACCCTAAAACCCTCAAACCCTAAACCCTAAAACCCTAAACCTTTACACCCCAAAACCCTAAACCCTTGAACCTCTTGCAGGAAGCCTAATTTTTTTAAAGACCGGCCTAGGGGCTGCTGTGCTTCGGAGCTCGGGTGTACATCAATCAAAGCTTGGGTGTTCGGGCGTAGGGCTTTAGGGCTATATGGTTTACCTTAAGGGTTTAGGGTTTTGGGGTTTTAGGGTTTAGGGTTTTTTGGGTTTATACGGCTTAGGTTCGCCGGTTTAGGGTCGATTGTTTGCAGGTTGAGGTTTGGGGCCTGAGGTTGATCGAGTGCTTTGACAAAACTCGAAGTTCTTCAACCCAGCGAGTAGTACCGGATACTTCGTGTTGAGGCTCCCTGCGAAAAGAAGGAGGGGGTTGGTGGCTTTAGCAAACCCCTTTCATGGCTAATTTGAAACCGAAGTTGTAGAAATGGATCCACTGTAGCCTATAGCCCTGTAAACCCTAAATCCACGATAGAAAAACAAAACTAAAACTAAAGACCCAACACCCTGAACCCTAGGGCCAAGAGGCAAGAAGATTCTCAGATCATGGGACATCGTCACCACGACCACTGAGACGGAACCACACCCCACTTGCAGCTCTGAAGCCCAAACATGGTGTAGGGTTTAGGGGTTTAGGGATTAGGGGTTTAGGGGTTTAGGGTGTCGCGGTTTTGGGTTTAGGGTGTCGGGGTTTAAGGCGTCGGGCTTTAGCGTGTAATTGTGGGGCTACACCCGCAGTCGCTAGTAGGTTGAAACCCGCTACACTCAGCCCTGCGAAGCAGCCGCAGACCCCGACTCCAACAAGAACGCTCCGAAAACCCTCAGAGCGCCCGGTCTACTCCATGCGCGAAACCGTCCCTGACCCCAACCTCTGCAGCATTTAAGGTTTAGGGTTTAGGGTTATAAGCCCAGAAAACTCACACTCTCAACCCGAAGCCCTCGAGTCCCCAACCTTAACCCCTAAACCTGTAAAAAGCTAAACCGATGGAACTCTGTTGATCGATCCTTTCTGTGGCAGAGACTGCACAGCAATGTCCGAGCTGAACAAGGGGCGGGGGCGGACGGGCCACAAGTTCTTCTGGCTTTGGTAGAGGGCTTACAAAGCGCTTACGGTTCAGGGCTAAAAGCCCTGAGCTCTAAACCCCCTGAACACCCTAAAAACCCTAAAAACCCTAAACCCGCTAACCCCAAAGGCTTGCGGCTTTTTGGGTTTAGGACTTCAAGGTTTAGGGATCAAGGTCGGCGGGTTTAGGGTGTGAGGTTTCGGGTCAAGGGTTTAGGGTTTAGGGTTTGAGGTTTGAGGTTTCGGGTTTCGGGTTTAGGGTCTAAGGTTTCGGGTTTAGGGTTTGAGGTTTTAGAGTTTGGGGGTTTCTCGTGCAGGGCTGATGTTTGAGAGTCTGGGGTTGTGGTCGATCTGGTCTGGCGTGGCCGTAAGGGTCCGAACTTGCGACCTTTAGGGCTAGATTCGTCTTTAACCCTAGGGTGTAGCTTACAGGGCTGAAGGTTTAGAACACACGATTTTCTTAGGGGCCGAGTACCTTAGCCCAAAACAGGTAACCTTTTGAATTATAACAGGTGTATATACGCACCAAAAGGTTAAAGGTTACCTACTCAGACTCAGCCCCTAAGATTTTGCCGAACTTGGAACCTTAAGTTGTCCTCGCCGGCTCACGCAGGTGCCCGCTGGGCAGCTGTCAGGAGACGGAAAGCGTCCTCGGAAGACAACCAGAACCCAAAGCGAATCGGTTTAGGGCTTCGGGTTTGAATACCGAAACCCACTTTTTGTGTAGGGCCCCGCCCCTTTAAACTGAAAATATTAGGGTGAATAGTAAGGACCTACATTTAAAACAAGCAGGGATGTTTGTTTACGGTACACTCTGAACCTTACAGGATCTCCTCCATATTCAGCGTCCTAACATAAGGCCGGTAGTGAGGCAAGTGTTATCTGACTTGGGGGGTTCCGCATATTCAGGGTAGCACTAGTTATGGTGTCTTTTTTCAGGGGTGTTCTGAAACTCCCCTACACCCTTAGCCCTATGTTGGGACCGCTTGTTCTCTGAAACTCCCATCTGGCTTCAGGCAGGCTACACCCGACTCCTCAAACCTGTAGTCTTCAATGAACGTCAGGCCCAAACCTACATGGATACAGGTATCACTGCTATCAACTCCCTAAAAACCCTAAACCCTACACCTTAGCCGACATAATTTTGGAGTCGGAGCATTCAGTTCACAGTCGCGAACAGGACCCTCATAGTACACCAGCGGTTTCGGGTTTAGGGTTTGGGGTTTAGGACACCAAAGATCTTAGACACTGGTGTTTCTGCCCTCAGCCTTCACTGCACCACCTAGAGCCCAAGAGCTCCAAAACCAAAACCCTACGGGGTTGATGATGTAAATCCTGCATTACTAAAATAATAAGGAATACACCATAATTCCCACAGTTTAACCCTCCTTAAGATGATGCAGGATTTATATCATCAACCGCAGTCTACGGCCCTGTCTCGAGTCTTGGGGCACTGTTTGTGGGAGCATGCTGCCCAAGAATCGGGATCCAGGTCCTTGATGCTGCAGTTGACCTCACAGCTTTGTCCGGTTTAGGCTTGAAGTTTCGGGTCTAGGGCGCGATCCAAAACCTCACACTGCCAAAAAGCCCAATCAACAACCCAGAACTCCCCAAACACCCGCTCAAAAGGCCCTAAGCCCAAAGACCTACTTACTCCCCAGCCCCCTATGCCCAAGACGACCCCCACCTCACGGTCCCTCTTGAAGCGCGTCCCGCACACCTGGCCTTGGTTTGCAGACTTGGTGCTGAAGTGAGAATCAGAGTTTAAGTGTAGCACTACACTCCGATTTAGGGTTTAGGGTTTATAAGGGGTTCATCCTACGGTGTAGAGTTTAGGGCTTTGGAGGTTTAGGGTTTTAGGGCTTGGGGCTTAGGGCCTAAGAGCTTGACATCTCCAGAGAGCCCGGTACCCCTTACTCAAGGGATATTCTGTAAACAAGCACTGGCAGCCGCGAAATAATCCGAGGAGTCCTCCTTAAAACCCCAACAGCCGCTGGCCAAGAAACGTTGCGGTGTAGAGTGCAGGTGGGATGAGTCGTTTATGTTCTTTGTAGTTCAGTGTTCTCTCTGGACCCCTTAATTTTCCGGTATAACCCCTAAAACAGTAGGTGTTTTTGATACCCAGGAAAAATTAAAGAGAGCATTCAACCGCATGATAGGACCAGCAGCAAACGAAATTATAAAGTGCGAGCAGGCAAGGCTCGACCAGAAGGCTCGCGGCAGCAATTAACGTTTAGGGTTTAGGGTTTATAAGGTTTATAAGGTTTCTAGGGTTTCTAGGGTTTAGGGTTTATAGGGTTTATAGGGCTCATAGGGTTTAGGGTTTATAGGGTTTAGGGTTTATGCGGGTTTAGGGGTACCAACCGGGTCAACTATTGATAGGCATTGGGCAACTCTAGTTACATTCATTCTTCGGAACACAGCAGATTGAGGTACTTGCAACACTACTTGCAACGACCAAGCAACTTTCAAGCAGATGAGGACACACCCCTAAACCCTAAACCCTACACCCCAAACCACGCTAAACCCTGAACCCTCCACCCTGAACCGATGTCCCAGCAATGACCAGTGGCAAATTGCCAGAGCATCTGAGCAGTAGATGGCCAGGCAGCAGGAGCAGACCTTCGGCGTTCGGGTTTAGGGCTTCAGCTGGCTTCGGCAAGCTTTATAGCGATCAGGGTCCCAAAGACCTGACAGTTAGGCAATTGGGTTTACGATCCTTTGTAGCTTGGTAGGTGGGAGAGTATATGATAATCAAGTACTTAGACCTCTTTAGGGTAGGGTTTAGAGTCTGGAAGTCTGGGCTTAACCATGCAGAAAGACCCAGAAACCCCAATACCCCTTATTAAGGAATCTACCTTAAATCATATTATGAAGGCCCCTATAATTTAAGGTCTATAGACCTTAACTAAGGGGTATTGGGTTCTCTGGGGATTCCTTATAATAAGTACAGTATAAAATATCCCAAAACCCTATTCACCCTATTCTAATTATTAAGCCCCCTGTACCCTAAACCCTTACAGTGGCCCTTATAGAACCCTTTAAAGAACTCTTTAAAGGAACTCTCTGACAAGGAGCGTAGCCCACATCCTGCGGAGTGCCATGGCAGCGGCAGACCTTTGGCTGTATGATATCACTCACTTAGGGTTTAGGGTTTAGGGTTTACCTTTGGCTGTATGATCTCATTCACAAAGGGTCCCAAGTACCTATATCGTAGAAAATAGGGCTTAAAGCTTACAACAGGGGGATAATTACTGCTATGGTTAGGGGAGGTATTCCCCATAAAGGAACCCTCGTAGAAACCTTACAGGAACCCTCGCAAATCCCCGTCGACTGCGTGCGAACACCTTACCTAACCGACCTAACCATCAGGCAAGCAAGCCCGTGAAGGCTAATGTGCATTGTCATTGATTAACCCACTTGAAAGTGTTGAGTAGTTTCAAGGGCCCATGTCTTTGAAGACCTTCACCATGTTAAGAAACCTCCGAAACATCTTTGGACCCTGAAGACTAAACCATGCTAAGCTCCAGACCTTAGACCCAAAGCCCGGGCATCCTACAGTGCGGATCCTGGACCCAACACCCCAAACCCTACCTAATCGACCGAATGACGTTGTGAAATAGGGGACCTACACACATTTACTAAGTCTCCATATACATATACATACAAATAAAAAATGTGTATATATATATACGTACATATGTGTGTGTATATATACATATTTATACATATATCTCCCGTGTATGTATATGTATGTAAAGGTTGTAAAGGTTTATCGAACCTTGAACTGCTTGAGGGTTCTAAACCCATGCACCCTCTAGGACCCTTCTAAACACTACTGACAGGAACTGTTGAAAGGCGCACGAAGCCTCTGCCCCAAACCGCATCTCACCGAGCCGCGGCAGGCAAGTGCTCATAGTCGGGAGCAACGAGCAACTCTTTGCGAACGTCCTTATTTAACATGAAGGTTCGTTTCATGGTTCCTCGAGGAAGCAGATCCTCTAAGGATTCCGTTAAAGGTTTCCCTTAATGGTTCCCTCAAGGGTTCCTTGAAGGGTACCTTCAAGGGTTCTTGGTTTAAGGGTTCTAGAAGGGTGCTTTAAGATTTAGGGCTGCATAACTAAGTCGCAGTGTAGGGCCTGCACAGTTACTCTATCGATGACTCCTAAATCCTACACCTGAAATTCTGTACCTTGGAGCCAAAGGCGTGGTAAGGGTTTAGGCTATGTTAGGGTTCGTCGCGTTGTCGTAGGACGGGGCTTAGGACGGTGTTTGCACTATACCATAATGGTAACAGCATGAATAACAGCAAGGAGCCCTAAGGAATACTATCGCTACATTTTCCGGTTTCTAGAATATTAGGCGCCTATAACTTATAACCCTAAACCCGAAACCGCAACCCTCAACCCTGAACCTCCATAGCACAGGAGCGCCTTTCAACCTCCAAGCGAATCTTCACCCTCTTTACCCTATAAGGGTCCATGTACTCATATAGTATATGCTTTGGCCCCCATGTACCTATATAGGGACTACTTTAAGGCCAATGTATATACCATATGAGTACATGGACCCTTAGGGTTACAAAACGCGGCAACCGGCTGTCAGAGCGTCCTATGGGGCCCGAGACCCTGGCCTGGGCCTTCGGCTCTGCAACCCCTAAACACAGACACGCCCACCAGGGTTAGGGTTTGGAGCTTTAGGGTTTAGGGTTTTAGGGTTTAGGGCTTTAGGGTTTAGGGCTTGAGGGTTTAGGGTTTCAGGGTTTTAGGGTAAACCCGGAACCCTGGCTTCTGCATGGCTTGGCTTGGTGCGTTTATTGAAAGCTGTTGGGTTCCGGTGCAGAAAAATATAGGGACCAGCTGTGGGAAATTGACGAATGGGAATGTCGGTTGGGGCGGCTGCACATTGAGGTACGGTCGCATACATTTTTTTTACCTACACTGGAGACTGTAGATAAACTGCTTACCCTCAGGTTCTAAGGGCTGAGATTTATCAGGGTGCCAAATACCATACTACATAAAGCTTCTGGGCGTTGAGCCCTAAAGGGTCAGAGAGTTAGAATCGGGGTTTAGGGTTTAGGGCGTTGAGCCTTAAAGGATCAGAGAGTTAGAATCAGGGTTTAGAGGGTTTGGGGGTTTAGGATTGAGAGGGTTTACGTGTACTGTAGCATCGTGCTCAGAAACCTGGGCCGGAACCACTGACGTGACCAAAGTACCAACCCACTTACCTACGATCTCCCCCATCCGAAATCTCTCATCAAGATGTTTGAAGATCCACCAAGCATCTCTGCGGTTTGGGGTTTAGGGTTTAAGGTTTAGGGTATACCTAAGTTACCTTAGTCTTCTAGGTCCCCCGATGTTTGCAGCAGACACCGAGCCCCTACACCCCTAAACCCTAAACCCAAAACCCAAAACCCGTAACCCCCAAACCCCTAAACCCTAAACCTCTAAAAACCCGTAAACGCCAGAATGCAGTCCAAAGGCAGCCGAGGCGAGGAAATGGAAAAGCAATGAGGGCGCCAGGACCTGACAGTTTCTGCAGGGGTTGAGGGTTTAGGGTTCAGGGTTGAGGGTTGAGGGCTTAGGGTTCAGGGTTTAGGGTTGAGGGCTTAGGGTTCAGGGTTTAGGGTTCAGGGTTTAGGGTTGAGGGTTTAGGGTTTAGGGTTTAGGCTTGAAGGTTGAGGGTTGTGGGTTTAGGGTTGAGGGTTTAGGGGTTTTGGGCTTGAGGGGTTTAGGGTTTAGGGTTTATGGCTTATAATGCTTAGGGCTTCCTCAAGTGGTTGTGGGAGACAGTGCTCTGAGAGCAGTGCATTTAAGCTTGAGGTTACTAAAGCTAAAACGTTTACCACTTCCTTAAAGTACCATAAAGCCAAAACTCTTACTACTTCCTGAAAGCCCCAGCCAGAACCTACTTAACCTACTTTTTTGTAGGTTCTTCCTTTTAGCCTTCATATACCACGTAGAGGGACCCCACCAAAAACAAAAAATGGTAGTTCCACGTGGGGTTTTGTTGGGCCTCCGCACTTCAAGCCCCTTGTGACTTCGAAGGAGTCGGGTCACCAGGGGTACCCGATGAGTTAAGTCTGACCGTGAAGTAGAAGAAATGTAAACTAATAATAGGGGCCTTAAATATTTGGAATAGGGTTTGGTGGCCCAGTCTACTACTACTTTTAATAAGGAGCCCCTAACAGAATATAGTAATTGTTAAGGCCGCAAAAATTACATAGTAGATATTAAAGGTCCCTAGAGTACCTAGGTTCCGCAGTGTCCCCTGAATGCTAAGGGTACCTGTCTTCCTGGTGTTCATGCATATGTTAAACAAGGGACGACGACCAGACCCTTACCCCAACGCCTAAACCCAGCCTAAACCCGACTTGGATCACCACGACGAGGGACACCACGTGAATGAAAGGCTGCTGGGTGGCGTGCTGGGCTTTTCCGACTTCACCCGCACGATTTTTGCTCTGGAATCTTCGGGGGTTGCTTGATGCTCATAAAGAGTGTAATGTGGTATCGCATGATGTAGTCTGATATAGGCTAATCACATCAAAGCTATGTAGTCCAGTAGAATATATATAATTGTCTATCACCTTCTTTTTGACCAGTGTTTTGTCTGCTTCCTTAGTCGTTGCTGTAGGCTGGTCTGCTCCTGGAGCGATGCTGATACCCAGAGACTCCAAAACCCCTTAGTTAAGGAATATACCTTAATTTATAATAGGAACCCTAAAAAGGTTTAAGGTATATTCCTTATATTCCTTTATTCCCTTATAGATCCCTTTGAGGAACCCTTTAAAGGTACCTATTCCTTAATTTAGGGGTTTTGGAGTCTCTGGGTAAGACTCCACCCCACAAGCAGCTTGGGTGAAGAACTCAGAGGGACGGAGGCTGCTTCGGTTTCAGAGTTTAGGCTTTCAGAGTTTAGGGTTTCAGAGTTTAGGGTTTCGGCTTCAGAGTTTAGGGTTTCAGAGTTCAGGGTTTAGGGTTTCAGAGTTTAGGGTTTCAGAGTTCAGGGTTTAGGGTTTCAGGGTTTAGGGTTTCGGAGTTCAGGGTTTAGGGTTTCAGGGTTTAGGGTTTTAGGGTTGAGGGTTTCAGGGTTTAGGGGTTTAGGGTTTCAGGGTTTCAGGGTTTAAGGTTTCAGAGTTTAGTGTTGGAGGGTAAAGGGTCTGGCAAAGCCATCATATCCGTTTGCCAACAACCAAGGTGACAGCGCAGTGACGCGCAGCTGGTCTCAACCCAAAAACGCTAGACCCACAGCTGGAGAGTGTGAGTGTTCTAACCCCCTGTACCTGCCGCCAAAGCGACCTGATGATTCCTAAACCCTAAACCCTAAACCCTCAACCCTAAACCCTGAACCCTAAACCGTGTCAGGCCGTGCGGGAAGAGGGTGCAGGGGATGGCCCGGCGCTGGAAAAGATTCAGAACTTCCGGAGCAAGCTCCGTGGCGTGACATCAGTCTCAAGCAATGTTGGCAACATGCATCTTGGAATGCGTGGTCCCCTAAACCCGAAACCCAACGCCCCTAAAGCCTAAACCCGAGGCCACCGCAATTTGCTCCCAAGCCGTCACGCTAAATCCTGAACCCAAACTTCAAGCGCTCTATAAAGTGAACCCACAGCCCCCACACCCCAATGCCCCTTGGCCTTAACCCTAAATCCGTGGTCTTACGCCTATAAACCCAAAACCCTGCACAAAGCCCTGGGCCCAACCCTGCCCGTCGCACCCCTTCCCCTCTAAAAGCCTTATAGCGAAAATCTGAAAAGGCTGTTGCCTAGCGACTCCACAACTTTTTAAATAGCAAGGAAGGCTGATAGAACATATATATATATATACATACATATATATATATAATAGAGCTTCCAATTCTTACTCGGGGGTTTAAGATATGTTGTTCGTCGTCTGCTCTATTTTCTAAAACAACCTTCCGAAGAAGCACCAAATGCCGCCTCCGGTAGAGGAATGCTTTGGCCTTTTGGGAGCAGCACATGCTCTTTGCTTTTCAGGGCAATCACTGGGATTGGGGTTCATTTTTAGACCTTCCAAATGCCTTGACTCTACCTTAAATTATTGTAGGACCCCTAGTTTGATCTCACGAGGAAAAATACTTAAAACCCCTAAACCCTAAAACCTTAATCAAGGGATATTGGAAGTTGGAAGGTCTGGTTTGTTTTGCTTCTAACTTTCAAGCGGCTGTAGGACTTTGGAGCGCTTGCTGAGGGCAGCACCGAAACAAAAGAGCCTAGTGGGACGTTCTACGTGGAAACTGTAAACCGATAGCCCTACTTAGTTGCTGAGTTCATAAGCACAAAAGAAGTGTACACTTTCAGTTCTAGAAGGGATCATATTATCCCAAAAAGTTTAGTGTACTCATTCAGCTACTAACCCTAAGACCCAAACCCTGAACAAATCCTCGGCCCTAGACCTGAATACAAAAAGCCTCGGCCCTAAACCTTGACTGTAGATTTAGAGTTTAGGGTTTAGGGTTTAAGGGTTCAGGGTTTAGGGTTCAGGGTTTGGGGTTTAGGGAGGCCCTCCTGGAGGAGGCTTTCCGCAAGCCATCTATTCTGTCTTCTCGAGAGGACGGTTGAACATACACCGCACCCTAAACCCTAATCCCCAAAACCCAAAACCCCATCCAAAAAACACTATGGTAAGTTTAGGGTTTCGGGGAACTCAGAGCTTGGAATGTTCCGTGCAAGAAGCAAAACTACCACTAAATCCTAAACCGACACATGCACGATTGTCTCGACATCTGTTTGATGTAGGGGCTTAGGATTTGGGTATGTTGGGTTTAGGAGAGTTGCTTATGGTAGCCTTATGGTCGTTACTAGTTGGTATTTTGGCTCACATAATGGGTAGTTGGGGTGTGTTGGTGGGGCTTTCTGTTTAAGGGTTCGGGTTTTGGGGCTGAGGGGTTTCGGGATTCGGGTTTGCAGGGTTTTGGGGTTTGAGTTTTTTTTTGTTTTTTTGGGGGGGTTTAGGATATGGGTTTAGGGTTTCGGGTTTCGGGTTCAGGGTCTGTGGATAGGGGTTTAGGATATGTTGTTCGTCAGGGTCCAGAGTTTGGGAATGGCGGGTTTGTCGTGGTGTTAGTCTTGGGCTTTGTTTGTTTGAGGACGTCTGTAAGTTGGTGCAGCCACGCGGGTCCATGGACTCAGATAATTATAGTTATAGTATATAGTGTGGTCTTAAAGTAGTGCCTATTGAGGTACATTAAGGCAAGCGTAAATACCACATGAGCACATGGACCCTAGGACTCTACCCTAAACCTTAAGCCTTCAAACCCTCATCCTGAAAGTTGGTGCAGGACAGTTTGTTCTTTACTTTGTTGGCGCGTTTAGGATGTTGGTTTTAAGATCCCGGGCAAGGGGCACTACCTTAATTTAAACTACCAAAGCCTATTGTTTGTAGGTTCTTCGCATCATATACCATATAGGGATTCATAGTATATGGGTATAGGGCCCCTACTTGTAAGGGTCATTTCGTCCTTAAGGTGGGCTGTGCTGGCAATTGCCCTGGGCCTTTGGAGTCCACGCGCTTGGAGGGCAGCGCTAGGTGCTTGCCCTGTGCCAGGATGCAGACCTCCGCTGGGGTTCTTGTTAATTAAGGGCTTTTATACAAGTTACCATAATGGGGATCTAGTTAAGGGGTGTTTTTTAGAGCTACCGTCATAAAGGAAACCCCATCATGAACAAAAGAGCCCCATAGAATATGGTGACTTAAACTAAAGAAAATCCCCTTAACAAGAACCCAGGTCTGTGGGGCTGGTGGAGAGCCAGGATTTCGGCCCTTGAGGGCTTAGCTTATAGGGCTCTAGGGTTTTAGGCGAGGGTTTGTAGGGTTCAAACACAAAAGCGAAGGTCTCTGCGTTATAGGACTACTTACGGTCTTCGTTAAATCCCCCGAAACCCACGATTATTAGCAAGGGTCTCTGCGTTATAGTACTAAGTACTACTTATGTATCTTGCCATCGGGGACCTTCTGGGAGAAAATCTCTCCATTCCTGGCAGCTGGAACAATCCTTCGTTACAACCGAAGTGGCTGGCCAGCATCATCGTTAAGGGGTTTAAGGGGTTTAGGGTTTTGGGGTTTAGGGGTTTAGGGGTTTAGGATTTAGGAATGCTCCTTCTGCTTCGAGTAAGTGGAAGTGTAGAGCTCCTGGGCCTCCCGGAACAAACGGTCTCCGATCTTGAGCCGCAACGTGCCGTCTGACTGTCGCTCGTACAACCTGTTGATGACGACACTGTTGAGGTTCCTCTTGCCTTGCTCTCTTTCTCGATCAAAACCCTAAACCCTAAACCCTATCCTTGTCCTTGGCGAACCGCACACCCTTTCCCTTAATCCCGCTTCTCGGCACCTACCTCTCCGGACCTCAACTCGCCGATCGGTGTTAGAAATCACCCCAAAACCATGATTGAGATGGTCTTTTCCTCGGCCTGGTTCTATAATGGTGGTATGGACGCTCGGGGTGAGGGTTGTATACGGGTTCTTTAGCGGTTTGGGCTTTTAGGGATCGGGTGTGATAGGGTCCTAAGACAGGGCTTCCCTAAACCCTCAATCCTATGCATAAACACTATAGTCACTACACGCCTTAAACCGTTACTCTAAGGGCTTACGGTTCCACTAGTTTCCGCAACTGGTTTGCAGCCGTTTGGGGCTTGCCCGCGGAGATTGTCAGGAGACTTAGCCAGAAGGTCACAAGTACTGGTTCTATGGCGCCTTCTGGGTGTTGGGATTTATAGGCTTTGGCGATGTTATCAATGGGTCTAGGGTGCTGTGTATGTCGACCGCACATGCAGTTGCAATTATGCACGGAGGTTGTAATGGTCCTTAAGAGGCGTATTTTCAACCCCCGAAACCCTAAGCCGCTAAACCCTAAACCCTAAACCCCTAAACCCCCTGAACCCCTAAACCCTAGAACCCCGCTTTCTCTGTCGCCTGATCCTCCGAGCAGGGCTTCTTCATTCCCACGGATATTAGGAATCCCGAAACCCCTAAACCCTAAGCCCCTACAAACCCTGAACCCCCAAACCCCTAAAGCCCTAAACCCTAAAGCCCTATACTATACCCCGAAACCCCTTAACCCTGGCGCTTCGGATGCTCTAACTCTAAGGGTTTGAGAAGCCTGGAGGCCCGAGATGGCAAATGCCCAGAGGGTCCTAGATACCCCCGAGAATTAAGTACCCAGATAGTAGCGTTTTAGGTCACAAATCATAGGGGCTTTAGTCCCAAATAATAGGGGCTTTGGATCCCAAATAATAAGGATTTTAGGTTCCAAATCGTAGGGGCTTTAGGTCCCAAACAGCAGGGCTCTAGGTTCCAAAGTCTATACTCTGCATGGTTTTGGAACCTTGAAACCCTACGAGTTGGGCACGTAGACCGGGGGGGATACTTCCCTAAATCCTACTAGAGAAACCCCTATAGTTTCTAGTCTAAACGAACTTGGGACCCCTTTAAGGATGATATTCGTAGCGTTGTGGGGTTTCCGGTTTCCCTCGCTCTCGCTCGCTCGCTCTCTGTCCTGCTTGCCTCGTTCTCTCCCTATCCTTCTCGTTTTGCGCTGGCGTGGACTTTGGCCAGGATTCCTTCAAGCACCAAATCAGTCCGCATTTTCGAAGCCACAAGCGAGTTACCCCAAACTCCACGCACCCTCTCTGAGCCCTAGAACTCCACACCATCACCATCTGCAGTAACTCTGCATCCTCAACCCTAAACCCTAAATACCCTAAACCGTAAACCCTAAATACGCAGCCTTCAAGCCCCTAAATCTGCCTAGAGGTCCTTCCATGCCCTTGTGTAGGCTAACTAGACTTATGGTTACGATCTGTTCTTTAGAAATGTCGGTACCCTAAAAGAAAGGGGTATATAGTACTGCTGATGATATACATCCTGCATTACCTTAAGGACCCTAAGCGACGGGAATTATGGTATATTCCTTATTATTATGGGCACTGCAGGATTTACATCATCAACCGTATGACCCTGCAGGTAGAGCCTTAGGCCTTAGGAGCCACGGCCGGGCCTGGCGCAGCAGAAAGGACGTGCAGGGGCCCAGCGCAAGCCCGTCGACGAGGACAGAGGCAGCTTTCGCCGCAAAAGCCACGTTGACCTTGGCTTAGGGTACCCTACACTCCAAACCCCTTATAAACCCTAAACCCTAAGGGTTTAGAGTTCAGGGTTTGGCGCAGGGATGAGTCCTAGACTCTAAACCTTTGAAGCTTGGACAGCCGTTTTAGGGTTTAGGGTTTAGGGCCCAAGCATGTGCAAGAAACCTGCCGGTTTCATCCGGAAAGAACGCTCGGGCAGTACTGGGCTCTTGTTGAGGGATTTAGTTTAAGTTACCATAATGGGGATCCATAGTGAATAAGATGGTTTCTTTATAATGCTTACTGGCTTTTTCTTAAGTTAGATCCTTTGACAAGAGCCCAGAGTATTATCTGCAGATCCCACTGACCTGGACAGGCCTTTGCTTAACCAGCAAAGCCCGAGGTTATTGGCCTCTGTACCGGTAGTGTATCAAAATGACATGATTGCACACTACCAAAATTTCAACCAACATGTGGCCAAGCTACACAGATCCACCGCACGAAAGCCAGAAAAGATCTAAACCCAAGAACACGTTTGCACCATCCTCTTTAGACTAGACCCTCGCAGAACAAGACGGAAACCCTAAACATCCCTAAACCC